>CAJQZN010041433.1:0-22199 GCA_907164685.1 Colias eurytheme
TTTAAAACCGGCTTATAAAAGTGGGAAATTATAATTTAAATAATGTATCGCGTCTCAGGAGGAAGTATAAAAATAGCAAGTACTCATTTTGCTTTTTAATTTAGCATATAAAATCATTTATGACCGTACACACATTCCGACACTAACATATGCATTGTTTTTGCTTTTAACGTAGTAATTAAGTACCTATTTGCGATGCTAAAATATTTAAAATATAAAACATTACGGGTTAGACGGCAGCATGTGAGCAATAAAAAGTTTTTTGATACGCAACAAAGCGTTTTATGACGGCGTATATTTTAATTGTTGTTCAATTAAATTAATTTTGCATTATAATATTAATGACTTTTTCAAACATACCTAACAAGCCTTTCGATGATTGTTGTTCTCGTTACTATTAACTTCAGTGAATGACGAATGAATGCAAAAATCATAATACATAATATTATTTCATAAAGACATCATAACTACAACAAAACCGTAACAGCGGCGTTTCGTCTCGCCCATAAATCTCGTCAAACAATGCAATAAGAAACGATAATCATTAAATTATTCATTAGTATATAGATGTTAAATAGTATGCAAATAATGTTTTTACCGAAAAATGGTGTGCAATTGTTCTAAATTACCAACAGATTTTGTTTTTAAATAAAAATATTAATTGCGTTTTAAATTGAATTAATTACATGTGATGATGATTCCGGAAAGTAATTAGTAAGATTGTTAGCTAGACAAGAGTACCGAAACTTAAAAAGAAAAATGTTTTTACGTACGAATTGAAAACATTAATAACTTCTTAAATTGACTTCGTCGCGTATCCTGGAACTTCTGAATTGATGATGATTTTGAGTAAAATAAATTGCTCAACTCAGAATCGAACCTGCGAATTGTAGAACGCCTAAGCACAGCACATTAAGCGGTAGGTCGGCAGTTGATCAGTGTTTAGTCGAGATTACCGTCCGTTTACCCAGCGATCCGAAACGACCACAACCACACATATAATGTAAAAGTCCTCGGCATACATAATATTCATTGCAAAATTAACACGATACCTGTGTTAAGAAAGTTTATTAGAAAATTGAGTTATGCCCTGATAATTATACGCTGCAGGTTTACGTGATATCTTAGAAAATTCTTGTATTGTGTTCAGACTTCAGATTATTGATGACAGAAACTGTAAGCTCCAAAAAGAGTAAAAGACTCTATACAGTGAGGTTTTAAGGAAATAACTGAACACCAAATAAATGAAAAATGGGTTGAAAATTAGAAAACATAAATTACAGATGTTGGAATTTGGATTTCATCTATTATTATCAAAGCATCAAATTTGCTTGAAGCTTACTACATTGACAGAATTTTTTTCCCTTAAGATCCATTAAAAACGTGGTCACAACACGCTTGCTACAAAATCAGCGAAGCGTTAAATAATAAAATGATTAGGTAAATCTTTTAATCCGTTAAAATTTATTAATTTAGCGTTTAGTATCCCATAAATATAAATAAATCCCAATTAATATCTGTCAATTTTGAAGAGAACACACGACGCGCGTTAATTAGGGACGATTGGTCGATTTAAAGTCGTGTCTGTTACAGTTTTTGTGGATCTTTTTGTACGGTATAATGTTTGCGGTGAACATTTAATCCGTCGCCATGTTTATCGATGTTTAACCGGGTATGTGATCGCGTCCGGGTGCGCGGGAGCCGAGCTCTGTTCACTGATCCTGTGCATTAGGGCTGTATAAGTGTATACTGCCTTTTAGAGTGTACTATCTAGTAACTCGTAAGGGTTAGGTTTATGTCAGAAACACATTAATGATTTATGTTAGAAGAAATCTGTTCCTCTTAACATAAGTCTTCCTTTTTCATTTCCTATAGGTAGATACTGTGTTCAAGAAAGATAATGTAATGGAAGATAATGTCGAGTCTCTTATAATAAGACGGTAGGTCATAGGTGTAGTGTAAGTTACGATTCTGTAGTATAAGTTATTTTCCCATTTATTTAGTTAGACAGCCCTGATACTGTTGTATAGTTGTATAGAATCCCGATATGTGGAGAGATGGCTTTGAGCCATAAGGCCGCCGTTTGTACATTTTAAATGGTTTTGTTTTATGTACTTTCATTTTAATATGTTGTACAATAAAGAGTAAATAAATAAATAAATATGTGGTTAGGACTAGTCTCAGTAGCAAAGAGATGGTGATGGGTGTAAAATTTTGAAACAAATATAAAGAGCACAAAACTAGATGACAACTTGCAAAAGAATAACTCTACATTGTTTGATATCCTAACGGTATCTCAAATATAACTAAATCTGCTTTGTAATAAAGAAAGTCTGTGAAAAATATGAGGCTAAAAATAAAACCAACAATTTACAATGAATTACTTTAATTGTTTAAAATTTTAACAAATATCACGTGATTTCAAGCATGTAACGGAGGGGAACGCCACGTCGCAGACCCACGTGTAAATACCTAATTTGAATAAAAATAACACCGTTCATATTTTGCTACAGAATAAAATTTAATGATAATGTAAAAATATTTGCTATGAACACAAATATTACTTTAAACACAATTGTATATCTAAAAATTATGCAAATCACACAGACAGTTACGAACTGAAATAAGCGAAAAATAGATCCATATTTCTACTCACATTGTCTTATGAGTTTTTTTATTTATTTAAATGTCTTCTAAAATATAATGCTATAAAATATTAAAATTGAATCCTTATTATCTCACAACATTAGCCAAAGATCTCCGCATAGCTGTGCGTAACTTAATCTCCTGAGAGCGTCGCGCGATCGGCGCACGGGCAACGAAGCGGCACCTTCCGTGGACTTAGAGCACCATTATAATTGTCACATAGCCGCTTTGCTCCACTGGTTTGCACATTCATATAACCTGGTTGGGTTCGATACGAAAATAGTTTATATTTGAGTTGTTCTTCTGAATAGTGATTTAATGTAGAGATAGCATCTGTTCCTATTTCTTTTCAATAAGAAGAAACAAAAGGCATTAAGGCGGTTAATTTTTAAGGAAGTCATAAATATTCAAAGTGTATTTTTAGAAATTACTGCGAAATAAATAAGGAACTGTTTCGAATTCAAATACGAAATCGTTTATCGGTTCTTTCATGTGTCTTAAATTGTTGGTGATATTATGTGACTCTATATTACCCTATCTTTTTATTCTGGAGAGCAGGCTTACCACAATCGCAGCGAAACTTGATAAAAATTAATTTACATTATCTTATTACATCGTGCACTCCTCGGTATTATTATATGCTTTCAATAGCTATAAATTGTGTATTACTTCATGCCTGACTTAAGTAGAGTGCAACAGTTAAACTGCAATACAGTTAAGTGTTAAGTTATTCACCACGTTGTCGCTATTCTAGTCAGCTGTATTATGTATTAGGTGTTACACTTAATTACACTCAAACATAATGATAGGTTATCCACTATTTAAGAGTGTTGCAATCGACACTGTAACGCATAATATAGACAATTATGTACTAAATAACAACGTTATTACTATTAGTTATAGGTACTTACTTAGTTTCGACATTTTTAACGTCTCTATATATCGTGCTTGACTGTAGCTCCATTTGTGTCTGTATATTATGGTGAACAGATATTTATATAAAAAATAACAATATAAAATTGGCTTATAAAATAAAGTTAGTCCTCTTCGGTAGGTACATATTTTATTCATTATAATGGCAAATACGGAGTGTGATTGTTTAACGAATGAATGTAAAATAAATGTATTTTATAAATCAACATAGGTATTATTGTATTTAGAAGGAAAAACTTGAATTTATTTTTATGCAACTTAGATTGATTTACTTCTAAAGAAACATAATTAATTATAAACGCATCAAAAGATAATGAGTAATAGGATGCGATAGATGCAAATTCAACCTCAAAAGCTGTTTTTTATTTCCTCTTTGTGCTTTAGAGACTGGTGTCAAAATAAATGTGTCTCTACTTCAGTAATTTGAATTGCCTTTAGGGCAGGGTAAAGTCAATAAAACGAACGCTTTATTTACATGATTTGTAAACATAAAAGGGTACATTTACATTTTGATTTTCGCAAGTGCTAGAGGGACTAACGCGGCATTCGCTCCCTAAAATTTTAAAACATCCATTTGCATATGCTTTGAGTACATAAACGACACTTCTGAAGCACTTTTCGGTGGGGAAGGAGGGGGGAGAGGGTGGACTATTAAAATCTGTGAACTTACTTTGCGATGTGAAGTTTGTTTACGGACATTTTTAGGTAATCCTCTTGAATTCTCTTTATTGAGTCTTTTTATTATTTTACTTACCGAAGCAACTATGTATAAATAATTAATAGAAGTATTATGTTCAGTAATATTCTGTTTATTTATAACTCTTTTTAGATTATATTATGTATTGATATTAATATTATGATTAAGATAGGTATGTATGTTCGTGTGTGTGTTCGTCCGTGTTCTTGTCGGGGTTTTTATTATTTTAATAACAATTTTTATTTGAAGCTTTGCATTTACTCTACCTAGACTAAAGAAAATATAACACCATTAAATACATAAAGATTTACATTAAGGCATTACATAACTATTCATATAATTGATAAAATCTTTAGTACTCAAAGTAAAAGGATAATTTACATACATTTATAACGCTTTTTGTAGCAGGGGGTCGAAGTGTCGAGGTAATCAGTGTAATGGCAATCATGCAAATGTCGAGATCCACTGAAAGCTCCGACCGGCTTGTTTCAGGAGTTAAAATGGAGATCCACTTAGCGCGCTACGCAACTCACATACGCAATTGATGTTAGGCACACAGAATAAATGAACGGCAGACGTGTAACGAAATAAATAAGTACATCGTCGTTATTGAAATATTTTTAATTTCATAATTTATAATAAAGATTGGGTATTACAGTTCAGTCATCAGTTTGATTTTTTTATGATATAGTTACTAAATATAAAAATACACAAACATGAAATTGCTATTCTGCGTTTGTACAAAAATGTCGGGGCCAAATAGACATAAAAGTTGTACTTAATTTTTTCAATTTATTGGAATATTTCATTACTATTTAAATAGCTTAGCCGTGTAAGTAACAAAAGAAAGAAAATTTTAGCAAAATTATAGCCCAGGTCACGAATATTCTGATTAATTATCTAAACTGCCAAGAATTGCGCATCTGTTTAATTCTCAAGTTATTCTTTGATCAAGCCACGAACGAATACAACATTACCCCACTCCTAACGAATTTAAACGCTGGCATAAACTGAACTGTATGCTGCTAATTGAGGATTTGTAACACGAACTCACTGCTTTGCTTTGAAGAAACCTATTAAGCGAAAGACGGCGAAATAATATATATTATATATTATAGAAATATTAAATGTAACGGTTACTAATGAAGCAACTTATTTTTAATGTGGTTTTTATTAATAGGATTTGTATATTATTTTGAGTTTATTAGGATTTAGGTAGTTCTAGTTCCATTGATATTTTCGCTTCCGTCTGCGTACAATGGGGCAATAAGTCGATATTATTAGGACACCTTCCATCCCTTTAAAAAGAAAGAGAGAAATCTAGGGGAGAGCGGGGATGAAAGTCACATTTTTAACTTTTTTTATGTAACTTCCAAAATACGTTGTTTAGGAATGATATTTGTATACCAAACGATAGTGTAATTATTCTGTTACAAAATAAATAAACGTATTTTTGTGTAATATTATCAGTTGTAGAAATATTTTGTATTTTCACTCTAAAGAAAAATGTGACTTATAACCCCGGGTCAGGCATGGTTGTCACAATGTCTAGGGTAGGTAGTCACGTACTAAATAACAGGCAATTTATAAATAGAAAGTCACACTTTGGTCTTATAATTTTACGGAATAATTTTTAATTAAGAACTCTTAACCAAATGAAACCGTGTCTACGGTCTTTATTTCAGTCTGAATATTAATCAATCACAATTTTAGCAAACAATAATAATCGTGAGTCAATATAGAGTCATCAAGGACAGATGGACTTCCAGCAGGTTTGTTAGGGTGATTTTCCGGTGTTGATTGAAAATTTACGGCTAAAACAAACAACCTCAAAACGCAATTAAAGTCATCTCGCATACAAGGGGCTGGTTGATAGGTGACAACCAGCCCCCGAAAATTTGTGACAACGAGCCCCATAACACGTTTTATGAAAATAAAATTGAAAATAAATTCTGATCAATGAATATCTAAAAAACTGTACTACGATATTATAAAACACATTTCATCATCATCAAATGAACTGAAAGATTATTACTGTAAAACAAGAACGTATAATTACGAGGTTCGACACAGCAGCACAAAAATTTACTTTTGCTGTGCGAAAACAATAAACACGTGTGAGGCCCTCACGGCAGATCGGAGCGGTCTGACGCGAAGTTGGGACAGCGTTTTCACTGTATCGCTCTTGCCACGCTGTTCAACAGACTTATTCGATAGTTCAGTTTTGTGTTAAGACCGCTGTGACAAACAACCCGTGAGACAACCAAACCCGGTCTCCCCTATACAATTTTGAGTATTGAGAGTCAAAGAATATAGAATTTGTACGATCAGGCACATCATTATAATGTAGAATGTGTAGGTATAGGCAGGCATTACTTATTGTAGAACATAAATTAAAATGTAGAGTCGAACTTAAACTTTTATTCTGCTATTTAGTTATTGTGTGCAACCAGAATATTAGTCGTCGTATAGTAGAGGTAAATAAACGGAACATCTTAATATATATAAATCTCATGTCACAATGTTTGTCCTCAATGGACTCCTAAACCACTTAACCGATTATAATAAAATTCGCACACCATGTGCAGTTCGATCCAACTTGAGAGATAGGATAGTTTAAACATGTAGGTACCACGGTCGAAGCCGGGGCGGACCACTAGTAGATAATAATATAGTTATATAAATTATACCTACTTTTATATGTAATATTCATTTTGTCAAGTTGTGGAAATCTCGTTGATGAACGTTTAACTACAGACTACTACTACCTACTACTTGAACATCATAAAGCCCTTTTTACCGTGTTAACGTACAATATTTCGAGTCAATGATTTCACACGATAATAGATACCTAATCTCCAAACGAGAACAATTTTCCTTTTACATTCCCGATTTTGAATAATTTTTCATCGTGATTCATTATCACTCCATTCAAATTTAATCAGAGAGGTATATTTTATTCTCCTTCCATTAAAGGGTGCTTACTAAGAGCAATATGGCCTCGTTCGCTTCCCGTTTTGATTTCGTATTCAGAACATGAAAACGGAGACGAGCTAGCGTAGGTGAATGTTTCTACTTTTAAATATTAAAATTAGATTATTGTATCGTGACAGAAACGGCATAAATTGTTGCTGGGTTTTATATTTGTGTGTTTACAAAATTCGTATATCAAGATGTTCATATGAAACTGAAATGCTTCTTTAATATTATGTTTATTTGCATTTAGCATATTTTTAACATCCCATTAATTCTAACACCGATGCCTGCAATTTGACTAACGTTAAACTGCAGACATAAAGATAAAAAAGAACATAAAACCAGAAAGAAAAAATATGTTGCCTAGTGTTGAATGAATTTTCCTTTTTATTTTATAAATATACTGTAAAATTCATATGATATATTTTCGTTCTACGATAGGTAATTTGAAAGGCGTATTCCTTGAAAGTTTTCAGTAGGTATTAGAAATATTAGAGGTAAAGCTCTCCCTCGTGGGTGTGTCACTCAACCACCTCTAGGCTCAAGTTAAACGGTGCTAAACGTTTGGGCGGCCCGCCCTTAGTACATTACGTCCAATATAACTTACTAAAATGATTCTTACACCCTTCTTTTAGAGTTTATTTTTATTATTTCTGTGTTGGAACTTCGTTATAGAAATTGTCTATCAACGTATATCTTAAACGGTATGGTTAAAAGAAAGGTAGGTATAATTGGCGTAGACGTTGTTTAAATTCTGCTTTGGGATTTGTTTCATGTCTATAAATAATATAAGATTGAAAAGTAGATACATTTATTTTAAACTATTACCTACATCTCAATGTTTTATTATAGGTGATATTTACTCAGTTGTTTATTTAGTTCTTCTTAGATAGAGATAGTAATTAGATATCTTAAAATATGAACTATAAGTATGAATGTTGTTTTTTTTTTAATATTTTGGGAAATAATTATAACAATATCTACGTATATTATATTTAGCAAGACTCAGGCGAATGTAATTAGTTATTGAGTATGTATTTATAGATATATTGTGTAAAAATACGAAGCGATATGGACAGTGGCGGCTAAGCGTCGATGGTTTCCCAAGGGAGAAGATTAATAACCTCCCGATAAGTCGTTACAGGGATGTAGTTGTTCTTTATTTTGCGTGTAGTGTTAATAATTGCACTATAATTGACTAACACATTGTACATGGGAGTAATTCGTTTTGTATATACATTACTAACTTTAATACTTAGCTATTTATATGAATGTACTATCCTTACATAGTTTTTTAATATCAAAATTTATAACAATAATAAATAACCTATCTATTTATATATATATATAATATTTTGCTAATTTCAATTTGAGTGGGTGTGTCAAAACACACGTGTTCATATTTAAATTATATTATCATATGACGCCGAAAAACTCAGCAAGATAAATTCTCAACGTGCCTAAAATTAAATATGAACCTATCTATGTCCCTAATCTAAAAAAATCAACTACAGTGTGTGTCAGAGTCACCGAAGGCACCTTACTACCTATAGGTAGTTACACCATATTATTATTTTCTATATCTATCATTCTTAAATACAGCTCCTCGTTACTCTAATATCTACAATAATATACCTATGCAAAATATAGGTTTTTATGAAATGCAATAACATGCTGTAACTATTTTATTTTTATGTGTTTAACCGTATTTGAGTATGTGTATGATTATTATCTAAGTGCAGCCCTGTTTTTCACCCTGCTATGCTTTGAGCAGACTAGATATAGCTTTTTGCATAGTCAGGGGTGCAACACTTATAGTTACACAAATAACAAGGTTTCAAATTCTAATAAAAATGTATAATATAATGTATATTTCTTGCGTTTGGATAATGAATAAGAAATAATTATTATTGAAGTTATACGTTCTTCAACAATAGGACTGAATAAGTTTGTAGGAATATTATTAATTTTCCCCCTGTATATTATGAAAAGGAATTTTCTATTTAAAGTGCAGATTCAAATAAAATATCCTAAAACATGTCTTTAATTTTTTTTACAACATTTTGTATTTAACCATTTTGACTATAAAACTCTACCTCAGTTCTACACGAACCAGACTACATAGTCATAACTCATAATATGTATTAACTCAACGTTTGTACAAAACAAATTATTTATACCTACATAATTTACATATTTTTATTTGGTTCGAATATAAATACCATACATTACTCGCGATATCAAAGGTTGTGCACATCTGAGAGCGAATTTTTTGCACGCCTAGTTAATAAGCGCCTACTGGCTCGTGAAATATTACAAATTGCGTCTCCACCCTCCCTGTCTATTGCCAGCCCTCCCACTTTTTGACTTAACCTTTTTCGCGCCACACCACTTTAGATTTGTTTATTTTATACTATGATTAAAAACCTATTGATTTCATCTTTGGTTAGAGTATGATGAAAAATGTAGAGTTGTTCTTATTTACGATAAATTTAAGTAAATAATTAAATAGGTACCTAAATGTAAATTCAGTGCTAAGCGTCTTTACGTAACGCCGAAGGTTTTATTTTTCAATTATGTAACAACTATAACAAGTAATCCTTTTAAATACAAAAACGAAAGTTTTGTTTTTGAAAAGAAAACGAAAACAAAAGCAATTAACGAGTTCTTCCTAATTAATGTTGAAAAGATATGACGTCGCAGGTACCTATCTACAATTAAACAGTCTGGCATATTCTCGTTAAGAATTACAGTCGTTATACGCAATCTTTCTCATCATTGTTTGGTTTACGCAAGTTATCTTTTAAAAAGTGGTAATTATAAGATAATTGATACGATAATTTACTGTACAATTTACCCGGTACACATGTAAGAACAATATCTCTAATTTGCTTTTGGCTCAATTATTTACGCTTCCTTAATTCTTGGGCGGGTTTAATCGAATCTCGCTATCAGTAAATCAGTTACGATAGTCCAATCAATTTCGTTAAAGGATAACTTTATAAAAGCATCTGAGCCTTAGAAATTGGGAAAGTGAATTAAGCGCCCCACAAACTGGTTATATCAATCATAAACTTATTCGATTAATTACGTTTTGCGGAGTTAATAGCGACATCTAATATAGAGTTTAGAGATGTGCAATTAGAAAGTCGATAACGTGTTAATGGTTCTATAGTATTATTTTAAAGACTAATAGCGTACTATAGAATCAGATATGATAGTTGATACTTTACTTACGAACTACGAACCTATATCTAATGAAATTCATCACTCTATGTGGCCAAATTTTTTTGTATTCGTAAATAATTCCGTTACTATTTGAAAATGCACAATAACGTGTTAATATTATTTAGGAAAAGCAACAAATTTATATTAAAAACAATATTCAAACATTGAAACCCAATTCAAAAGTATATCGCATTATTCCACAGTCATTGAAGCTCACGACCCAAAACGACGAGCGCGGATGGAGTAGAACGGTAGTCAATTACGATTCTCACCTGTAAGTGTCAAATGACAGGGTTAGGCGGCGATTACAATAGAACCATCGATAATCATGCATTACATCACTGTTGCCCGTTTCGGCGGTGTCATTAGGCAGGCTGCGTTAATGATTAATGTGGCGCCGCTCACACGCCCCCCCCCCCTGCCCCCGCCGGGAAATAAAACCGAACTTAATCGAGTTACCCCTTTTGATGGAGCGCTGTGTCGTCCGATCGTTTTTATTTGCCAATCGCGTCTTAGATCGTTGTAAGTGGTTTTGGTGGATTAGTTTAATCTATAATAGTTGAATAGACATATATTTTTTGAATGATGCCCACGGGAAATTGTGTAACGATTTAGTATTGATGAATGTATGAATGAATGAATGAATTGATTTCCAATACAGATAGATATGGAATGGATTTCTTTTAGACTTTATATTTTATAAGAAGTGGAGGAAGAGAGATACGTTTCTTAATGCAGTTTAAAGTTAAAACGCACATTGTCCTGGAAAACAGCTGCCTACAATTTTAATAAGCTTATAACTTATAAGCTCTAGTAAATTTTATCCTACATCACAATATGACAACGTAACTAATTTATAAGTAGGTGCATACCTATCATTCCAAAGCAAAAAATAAATCGCAAAGCCTTAAAAAGGTTATAAATACCTAACCTATAATTACACATTTACCTATCTCACATTTTTTCATTCAGCCAATGAAGCTTGCAATATCTCGCAGGCAATTACTCGAAATGGCTCACCCCGCGTCACAGAGGTCGCCGGAGGACGAATTAAAAGGATAGAAGGCGAAGCAAGGTAGCAGGCAATTAGTCGCAACGGATGATGGATGACGCCTCCGATACTTCGTGACGAACACAAAACGAGCAATGAAATCACCTCATAACTCATTATACGCCGTTGATAACCCGCCATATGAAGTTGTACTTAGATATGGAGTGTTCCTTGATTACCAGTTACCGCAGTAAGCTGTATATTTTAAACTTATTACAATTTAAATCGTGCTTTATGTGGTAATGAATTGAGTGTCTAATTAGTTGTTTTAAATGTTAACTTTCTTTATTTTATTCTTCCAGTAGGCATATGTTTCAGTACAAGTAGGTAAGAGATAAATTATACATTTATGTTTAACATTTAAAATGATTTGGAAAGCAAGCAGCAGATAAGAAGTCCATAAATATGTAAATACATTAATACATAATAATGATTGTGTTTAATTATTTCGAGTGTTAAATTATAAAAGATACATATTCATATAAAAGCATAAATTTATCAGACATACAGTTGTATATCTATAATTACCTAATGTAAAAGCTAAAAACTCAAACATTATTTTATTCAATTAAACTCATTTTGGATGCGCCTTTGAAATGTCCTTAGCCCTCAAAAACTGTCTCTCTTCTATCTTTTTTCTACTCTATTATTTCAAATCATATTATCAATTTAAAATATAATTTTGATTATGTATTTAAAATGTAGTCACGTTATTTAGAAGAACAAGTTACATCTTTATTAACACTCCTTTATTTATTCATTCCTATAAGCGATTAAACTCTTTTTAGATTAAATATTAAATTAACTTTATCTTTTTATCAAGGCATAACCATAAATAGAGTTTTATATCAAAGACACATATTTCAGATTTAAATATCTGGTGTCTGTGTCTGTGGTCTGATAATGAGTTTATAATTAGGCCTAAGCTTAACAGGACATTCTTATCAGGGACCTTCCGATACAGTGTATATGTAAATATTATATTAAACAGAAGTAAAACTAATAGTATAGATATAAATTAGGGAGACCAAAAGGATTTCTTTCAGTGTTTTTCTCACATTTTCTTCTTCATCCTTAGATGCTCGGAGAGGCTTATTATCACATGCTTATTATACCACAAAAATAATGTTCTTACTTGACAGATGAAACAGGATAAAACGTTCTATATGGATTGGCTGGAGGACCTGCAATCAATGGACACGAGCAAAACCGCGTTCGCAAGTGATGGAACATGAGCGTCTATCATACTTTGAGCGGCAGATACAAGGGCGGCAATAACTCGAATCTGTCATGGTATTAGAGTAAGACAGAGGCACATTAGTGATCATTACGGACGCAGGTGTCCTGTTCGACACGCTACTGTGACAGTAGACGGTGGTTAGGAGTGACCGGCTAATGTGATTACGGAAATGGTCCATATTATGTAAATGTTTCTTTTGATCGGAGCGCACCGGCCGTTTCCCGTTTTTCCTGCACCGTTATGTTGGCCCTGTTTCCAATAAGAACTAAATTGTCTAGCGTTTGTTTTATACGTGTTAATGTTGAGTATTTTGTGTGGTGTTTTAGGTTATGTGTAGGCTGTTTCTTAAGGCCTACTAAAATAATAAAATTATAAATTTTGACTCTGAATGTTCAAGCGTAGGTACCTATTGATTTCTTAGCGCGTAGAGCTTTACTTTACCCTGCTTCGGCGAAACAATTGTCACTAACTATAATGACATTAAATAAATATTTTGTAGGTACCTATTATTTTTTATTCAGAGCTTTGAGCAAATCGACGGAATGAAAAAATTTTTGGTGCAGAATTTCCAGAATTTTCTCTATACCATATAAAGATAAATAAAAACTTAAATATAAGGAATGAGTAATGACATTATTGAAATAACCTTATTTCTTTCTATTATACGTATTCTCCTATCATGTTCTCTTTGAAGTCGAATTTATTTTTTGTTAAAATGTTGTCATATATATAATTATGTATGTTCTATAGCCGAAGGCAAGAGCTGCCAGACTAAAATTATGTATAATAGTTTTTGTGTACAAATTATAATGCCAGCTACCGTAGTCGTTTATATGCGTTAGACACATGTTAGCATGATGTAATGACCCATGAAGATCTTATAAGATGTTACCACTAGGCACTATAGTTACGCCTCTCTTGTTGGACAAAGTTCAAACTCTACCTCAATGCAACTACATATTTAACTATTTTAAATGAGATTATATCGTACAAATCATTTACAAACTCTTAAAAGAAATCAAATCATTATTTTTATAACGTTGAAAATTTTCAAAAGATTTGCTAGTAGATAGACAATTATTTCTAACAAATTCGATGTCATCGATTAGGTTAACAACACTAAATTTTGCTTATAATATGTGTACATATATAGGTACTCATTTGCAATACCATCTACTTACTTTTATAATCTGAGTACAATTGAGAAGTATTGTAACATATAATTATCGTATTATTGTAAGTTACGCTATTAAATTAGTTATAAATTTTAATAATCTTATACTCTTTATTCACCCAGTATGAAAACTAATATGCATATTACGATTTAGTTACGCTTATTGTGGGAAGCAAATTATAAACACAAGATACGTTACGAGTAACCATCATTTGTCATGCAAGCCTATTTGAGTCACACTTTCACCTAATTTGTAGCAATTTACTATGCGACGCGACGCTTTGATTGCATCGTGGCTAACATTACAAAGTTATTTTTCATTAAATATATTTAATCTTGTTCAACAATAGGTACTATGAAATGCGCTCGGTGCCCTAATTAACGAGGTGTTGGATTTATCGATAAAGCCCACAGCAGAAGGCAAAATAAATACTTAGAAAAAGATAACAGCGTACATGAGTCGTGGCAGTGGTAAGTACTTACGATATGCATCTCGGGCTTTAAACGCTGCACAGAAAATAGCCAGCGATTTGAATTTAATCAGTACCAAACGCTGCAGATGTGAAGTGAATTGATAAAAGAGAAAAACTGTCTGGATTTAACATAATTCACACGTGTTATCTCTTCGGCGGAGTGCACCGCGTGGTTCTGCCTCGGGTGAGAGCCGATACACGGCACCCCGGAGCAGATTATATTCTGCGGTAAAGCGATAATTCAGTTCAATCTATGTCGTGAGCGCTCGCGCTTTGTTTTATCCCTTGGCTTCTGTGCGCCTTTATTTAGAAAATTGATGAGAAATGGTTTCCATTACGAACCGCCGTATAGAATATTACGACCTGGAATCCGCTGTAAGTACGTTTGTTCCGCGGGAAAGGAAATGAACGCAAATTTGTTTTCGTGATTGCGAGCTTTGAAACGAATATTGAGGAGAGTGAAGATATCGATATTATTATCCCGTATGATATTGCGTACCTTCCATTTGTTGTGTAGATCCCTCGAGAATTTTGTGACCTTTGTTTATTGATATATTTTGTGAAACTTCACGTTTGTCTAGGTACATAGATTTATAGGATATCTATCTATACTATCGTAAATAGAACCAGGAACTAGTTGGAAGTATTCGTGGTAAGGTCGAAATAGAACAGTTATGTGGGTGAATAGCTCCCGTCCAATTTGCGTGTGCTCGCGTCTCGTCACGGACAATCGCTCGCAAATTGCCTGGCCACTGATTGCCCACCGACGTTTATCGATATTCCCAGCTCTCCACTACTCCTAGTTACTTCCTACACCGCAACTGATATAACTAGATAACTGGCTGCGTTTCTCACAAATTACGTTTCGGCGGAACAAAACTAAAAATGCTATTAAACAATTCTATTAGTTGGATTACATTACAACACCGTGACCTTATAATCAATAATTACAGAACGCGGAACTAATTATGTTCCTACTTCGATACAATGTAGTTTGGAAGTCAATGGTGCTCAGCAGGGTTGCGAGAGCACAATGCAAGGGTCATCCCACACAATACCGTCACGTTTATCGACGCTTCCAAAATCGAGCATTCACACTCGATACCGAAAAAAATATCGATTTCCGTAAATAAGTGAGTGTAGAACATTTATAATAATGATGAATAGTTGTATCGGTTTTTGTTCGTCGATATTGCGTATCGAATCGAACGACCGCTCTACGCAACGCGACCACATCGGGTGTTAATTGAAAAGGAATTATTATCTCACGTCCAGCTATAAATCTAATATTAACTAGAGCGTTTTGGTAAGAAATGCCTATTCATATAATTGCGCATAAATCATATTTCGATTTCATCGATACGCATAAATAAAGAAAAAATAAAATTTTACAGGGGCCTGCAATATTGTGTGCAAGTGCAAAATCCATTACAACTTTTAGACTGATTATACTATATTTTTACAGAAATGATAAATTAAAATATATCTCTTGTGGTGTACTGATTTGTAAGCATTTTTATTTTTGTATTTTATATATAAAAATTGAATTCATGTTTTATCCAATCTAGTGATGATATGAAATCACAAACATGTACGTTTTTTAAATATCCCCTATAAAAATCCCCATCAATCAATAATTATGAATATATATTAGTTTAGACTAAAATAATTTTAACCGAAGACAGGGAGCGCCAACTGTCATACATTGCAAATGGTTGAACAGAAACAGCTGTTGCAAAAATTAAAAGGCGCGGGCGCACAATGAACCCAGACAAAGGGAGACTTAATATAAATGCGTTTTCAATTCATCGACACTAATTGCGTAATTATAGGCGGTCGTAAAAACTTCCAAGTCAACGTGTAAGAAATATTTGAAGCTTTTTACCAAAGTATCCTTGCTAAGTGTTACGCGATAAAATAAATAATAGACTTTAGCACATTATTATCTTTACATTTCATGATTAAGTCTGATAAGAATGTACTTGAACTCGAAATGTTTCTTAATTTAAGTGGACGTTAATCTTTACATTAATTTACATACAGTTGATCTATAATATAACCTGTATCTATTTCTATTATTTCTATTGCGGGGCAGCTTTTACTAACTGCTTTGTTATAAGTATAGTTACTATATGCTCTACAAGTCCCAACAAAAAACCCAATGTCAAAATTGGCAACGCAATGTTATAGCACAGGCTCTGAGAGAGTGTAAAGCTGTTGGTATTGATTCTGATTGCACGCATGCTTGTGTCAAACCATATTCTTCCCATCGAACCAAAATCCCAATGGAATAGGGGCTGTGCCTACTAAAGTAAACTTCATCATTATGCTAAATTACTTTATTTGAATAATTGTCTTGAATTTAAGTAATCGACATGTGTATTAGCTAATTGAGCCCTATCAAATTATCATGTGCAAATTTATTCCACTGCTAATAATATCAAATATGAATAAATGCATCATAATTATTATGTACCTATTATTGTTTTTCTTATAATCGATTACCTATTGTTCATTAAATATAGCTAATGATAATATATATAATAATAATGCCTGTTTGGCATCTACCCAAAATTTTCCATAGCCTCGATGGTTGACCATTCCTGCTCGCGCTTGACAGAAATTTGTTTTAAACAATAATTGCTAATTACTTCGCGTGTCAGGCTCCAATGAATCCTGTGGCAACAAATAACAAATTACTTTTGAGTTGCAAAAATAACCTCAATATACAGACAGCAAAAGTTCATTGTAAAAGAGCTTCCACATAGGGCTGCATAGCGAAGTATTAGAGAATAACAACTCATGTTCTAATTTATAGAGTTTTTCATTGTTTACTCGGAAGATAACTTTGGTATACGCTTGTTTTTCTCCTATAAAATTTTATATAAATTAGAACCAAATGTTTGAAAATAGCGGGATGTATAGGTTATAATAGCGCCATTAAGTTGTTTAATAAGCCAATGAAATTGACGAAAAGTTGTAGATAACCACAAATGTAATGATGATGATAAATCAAATTAAGTAAAAAAAATATTATCTTTTAAATAAGGTCATGTTAAATTTAGAATGTGTCACATTTAGTGTACCATACACCATTAAGTAGGTAAGCCTGCATTTCATTTGATATCCATATAGAGGGATTTGTGAAAAAATCGTTTTTCCGCATACCGCAAGGAGGCTTGTAAATGAGAGCTTTTATAAAGGAGGCTTATAATGAATGATGATGGCAGTCAAAAATAACAATTTCAATTGAAATGATATTGATTATATTTTCATACGAGCAAAGAAAGCTCCCTGCTCAGAATTAATATGCAAAACAACAAAACAATAAATAATTATCCTTAAAATTGAAATTGATTTAGGTATATATTGAAACTAGTAAAGATCAATTAAATATGTACAAAATGTATCCAGTTGATTACCCGCTTCCAAATTACTAGACAATGTGAGCCTTGAATATGCAATAGAATCCGGTAGTTTATGCGTTCTACTTGAACATAAAAATGTGTGTAATATAGTGTTAGAACCATTTAATTACTCAATACATTTGAGGTATGCAACAAAATTTAATTACATTAACTGTTCAATACGTGTTCAGTCTAGGACTTACACAAAGTAGGTACCTACCTACAATTGTATAATCATGTCAATGATTCATGATGTTATCCTGTACCATTATTATTATATGAATTAGGATTTTAATTTTTTTTTTTTTAATAATTATAGTATCTACATGAATAGAACGTGGTCGCCCGTCGCTTTGAGCTTGCACAGGTGAGCGGTGTCACCTGACTTCAACCTCGGAACCGGCCACTTCCTGCGGACGAAACAATTAGTGACGCATGTACAACGGTATTTGTGCCATTGAATTATATCAATACTAACTCTATTTTGAATTAAACTATTCTCTCTTTGAAAATACATTAACGGTTTACGCGGAGGCTTTTTGCATTGATTCTATGGATTTATGCACGGCATGTGTTTTTTAGACAAATAATTAACGTATGTACTGAGGTATTGATATTACGCAGTCATACAATTTTATTCTACAGTGCGTAGATACACAATATCTTAGTACCTATTCATAAAGATTTATGAATAGGTACCAAGATATTCTAACATTTCTTCATAAAGTAAGGTTACACTCTTTCGTTATAAATTGAACAATGAAATATTAGATATCTTATATCTTTAGCAGAACAAAAATAATGATAAATGTCTCATACATTCTGCAATAGAAGTCTGAAAAGAAATGCGCGTTCTAAGCTTTTATAACCAAAAGTTTAAATTCAAATAAATTTTAACAGAAATCGATTTAAATGTTTTTTATTTTTTTAAAGTTGAGAACCGCCTTGATGATGTTGGTATAAGCCCCCTGATCATGGAAAAAAAATTCTGTTTCTCTGTTCCCAAATATTATTAGATATGACTTAAATAAACCATTAACCAATGCGAAATTTTTATTAGGTACAGATTTCTATGTTTCGTCGACTATAGGTATCTTCCGGAAAATTGCACCTATCTTGAGACGTTGAAAACCGTTGCAAAAACCGTTTCTTAGCTTCGAAGTAAACTTCGAAAGTGTTGAAAAGAAAAACACCGCAAATGCCGACTTTCTTTTATAAAAAATAGGTATGGTACCTAGATTAAAAATAAAGCAATTTAATATAGGTACCTATATACTATAGAATATACCTACCTATAATATGAAGAAAAAAGAACTGATTTGATTCTTGAGAGGTTGCATCTACATGCGTGAAAAATATAAAATTGGTTGAATACCTACCTATATCATAATTTTCACATAATATCAGGTACTAATAAGAAAATGCCAACACGAATTTTAATATCATCTCGATATTTTGTAATTTGTGGTAACGATATCAATAGATCTTACCCCCGAATGTTTGAAATATTTATTATCATAATATAACAGCTCAATTAAGGTACAGGTTAAAGATTGTATAACATAATAATATGCTAACTCGTCCATTACAATTTTCTAGTTACAGAGCATCAAGTCACGCATTATTCATTTTAGTGTAGTCAGTTACAATGTTGCTAATATTATCATGTTAATTACTAATGAATTTCCATTTGACTTATTCCAATTCATCGTATTTATAATTGATATGTTCTTTCATAATAAAGTAATTATCTACCTCAAAGACTTTATCCCTACAATAATAAAAATTAATGCATTTGCGCTAAAATAAGCTTCAGACATGAACATGCTTCCTCTATAAGTTATTTTCACATGTATCATGAGTGTAGAACATCAATAAATATCGAATTGAAAGAATAATAAACTCGTAAAATAAGAATTTCTTCATCTTTTTTAACGTTTGAAAAAGAAAAACAACAATTATAGGTAGGTACCTACATCAAAGTCAGATGCATTCAAAAAGGCCTTTATATATGTACCTAGAGGTATTTGATTTTGTGGGATTTCGTAGTAATAGGTACCTAAGTGAGTTTTGTACTTAGTACAAATATTGCCGATTTTTTATGATAATACTTATACTTTTATTAAGTTTGTATTAGTTTAAAATAAGAGTTTTATTTTTACAAAGACTTTAAATATAAAAAAACTTTCATGTTTGTCTTTCTCTTTTACTTATAAATTAGAGACTATATAAGATAGGTAAATAATATTTTTACTTGAGTTACTTTCTGGTTAAAGAGAAAGCTTAGGTATTGGGACCATCTTAACAGGGGTTTCAATATTTATGATTTTTATTGTGTTAACACGTTCGCTGCGACACAGGGCTTGAAACACCCTGTCCGTGTCTCGTCGTTATAGCGGTAGGAAAAAACTTAAACTTCTCTGTCGTGCGGGAGGCATAACATCCATCTGGTTCAGTGTAGGAAAGTGATATCTATATATCTGAGATGTGCTATTGATTCCTAGTTCAATGGTATACCGACCTTAATACCGGGTTTCTTAGACCTCGTGCCGCACTGAACAAATAAAAATTCTAACACAGTGCGGAACGAGGTTGCGAACACCTCGTACCACCGCGCACCTCGTACCGCACCCTAAGCTAGCTTCACGCGGTTAGTGTTGTGCAACGCATTCGAGACTATTTGTGGAACAACTTATTGAAGCTTTTACAAAGAAGGACTTGAATGTGGATACAGGTACCTAATTTTCAAACTACTCGTTATAATAAATATCGTTAATAGAAACGTGAATGTGACATGTTGAGTAACTTTCTTCAAATATGTTGATAATCATGATTACTATTAGTGTGTTTGTTCATTGAATCAACTAGCGGCAAATCCAAAACACCCGGCAATCGGTGTATGGCTCATCAAAATTTAACTCTTGCCCAAGTCAACAAGCCAACAAACAAGGCACATCATCTCTTAAAGGGATCAAAGAAGAGGAGATGTGTAGGATGTTACGAAAAACTCCGCATCTTCTTAACAAGTCGTGAGGCCGACAAAAAAAGTAAAGGAAATTCTCACAGAATGCACTGGTTGCAAACAATATTCTGGTTTGGCCTGTTTTAATAAAAAACATCCATAAGTTTGATAAATAAATACAATTAAATAAAATCGATATTTCTTTTCCCATCACTAAATTATATGAAAAACTGCTATTGTTCAGTGCGGTATGGGGTACATCAGACCCCACATTTTATTTTACCCATAGAATCTAAACTAACTAATCTAACCACGGGCGACGGTAGATTTAGATTAATGAACTCATTGTTAATAATAATCACGACAAAAGCCGCACACTTTGTCTTATTTGGCGCCAAAAAAAGGATTTTGGTCTCCTACGGGCGGTGGGGTTTAATATGCCTCGTGCCGCCACAATGTCTGGTATAGGACAAGGTTTAAAACGACCCGTAACGCAGTAATGGAAAGTACAGATATAATATCTGTGCCGCAGCGAACGTGTTAATTGATTTTTAACGTGTCCAAATGGAGTCCTAATTCTCACTTTACGACCGTACGTAATTATTATTTTCTATTTATTTATGAACATTGGTATAATAATTGACTAATCATAATAATCTAAAGCTGTTTAAGTACATTTAGGTTCTCTAATTTCTAAGTATTTTAATTTATTTCCTTTAGTTAGTGAACGCGGTGCGTTCTCGTTGAATGTTTTAAGATGCCTGCACTTTTTTGCTTGAAGCTCTATACAAGAGCTTTAATACTTATCATTAAAGCTACAGTTACTTCTAAAGCCTTCTGTTTTAAAAAAGAGTTTCAGGTACAACGCCACGAAGTGGCAGTGTGTAACAAGTAATTGGCAAAAAGGTCCTCAGTGGGATTTGCTGGAATTGCCATTTAACGGTGCATTTACATCAAACGAACATAGAGCTAGAGCAAGAGCATTCTTCCGTGATAGTGTAAAGGAAAACTGGTATTCAGTGTTGTTCAGTATTAGAACATTGCTGAAAATCCTTTAGAATAAAGAACGCATTACGCCTGTTAACACCAAAAGAATTTGACATACAGTAGACCCGCGTTACACCGGCCTATCCGTCGCCCCCTGTAATCCGACATGTCTATAATTACTGAATACCTATTTTTTGACAATTTTTCGCATCGATCATGCATAATTGAACACTGTAAAACTTGTACAAAAAAAAATGTGCCACCACTACTGTTCTCTAGTCGATGATATTGATTTAATTCCAACATACGGTCTACACAATGAAGCATGATTTATACCTACTTGTGAAATAGAACTGTAACATCTTATCTTATTATTACATTCGTAATTTGTCGAATTATAAGGTACTCTTTCGTAAAAACATCCG
>CAJQZN010041434.1:7545-32689 GCA_907164685.1 Colias eurytheme
CCCATGCCAACACTTCCCAGTACCAAAGCGACTTCCTTCAAGTGTATCAGTATGTTATCCAAGCATCCCGCGTTATGGAAGTCAGGAGACGCTGGTGTGCATTCCGCTGGCTTGTTGTCTGCGATCTCTCGAGCCGCACAGCAGCTGGTCGGGATCGGCAGGCTGTTGTTCGCCCAGTCTCCAGGACCGTAGATACCGCAGCATTGTAGCTGTAAAGTATTTATTTATATGAGGATTTTCTTTACGTGTACGTGTTACGAGTTAAAAGTGTTATTTGTAGTGTGCAGTGTTCTCATATAAGCGTTTTAGATAAGGATATTTGCTAAATGAACAGTGGATTCATGTATATACATAGTATAAAACAAAGTCTAAAAAAGTAGCTTTCTCTGTCCCTTATGTATACTTAAATATTTAAAACTTCGCAATGGAATTAGATGCGATTTTGAATAGATAGAGTGATTCAAGTGGAAGGTTTTAGTACCTATATAATTTATTAGGTTTTGAACAAAGCGGACCAAAAGCTATTATTCAAATAAATAAAGGAATTATCAGTGTAGGTATATTTACTTACACAAATAATTTCGACCAGATTGGCTGTATTTAAACAAGGTATTATGAAAAGAGATCAACAATATTAAGCTCTAATAATGAGATATTGTTATGTAAAAATTATTTTGAAATTAATATATGTATCATCATTAGACTGTCTTTGTTTGTGAGCCACTTAATCACCCCCCTTAAAATGTTTATAAGTTTACTTTTATCTAGAAAGCAAACATTGCTTGCCAATCATTTGTGATAAAATAAATTTACTTATTTATTGCTAAAATTACTACACTGATCATAATATTTACGTATTTCTGTAACTTCAAAACGGAGAACACGATGCGATAATGAGACTATGACAAAAAAAAATAGTTATATATCTTAAAAACCTTACTCTTTAAACAGGAAACAAGCAAGGTCCACATATCATGGTATATTATGTTAACAATTCACGTCTGTTATCGCACTGACAATCACAATGTCGTGAAATTGCATACAAATGCAGTGTTATAGAGCATTTATTTTATTTGGTTATATGTATGAATTTTCTAAACTTAGCAGTGGAGTCTTAACGAAATTTAATGTCTATCGAGCAATTATATCATACAAATATTTATATTCTTCGAAGCTAAGTACGAATTTTATATAAATATGTTTAACCTTTTCGAACAAGTAACTTTTCCCTATGAAGTTGAGTATTTTACAGGTATTCCTTAGTTCCCGTGACCCGTCTAACCATCAAATTACATATTTTTTTACATACTAAAAAGTATACATACGTCAGTTTGAATGATGTCATAGTTCTTCTGTATATCGGTATCTGTAGAATAGTGCTTCAAAGACTCGTTGAGAGATCGCACGATGGAAGTTTCTAGATCCTGATGCTTCACGTATCCAGCAATGCCGACCGCCAGTTCAGCTATGAAGATCATTAGCAGGAACACAGAGAACTGAAAACAGTATATTACTGATAAAAATCTATACTCATAATATTATACTTATAATCTATACTAATATTATAAAGCTGAAGAGTTTGTTTGTTTGAACGCGCTAATCTCGGGAACTACTGGGCCGATTTGAAAAATTCTTTCGGTGTTAGATAGCCCATTTATCGAGGAAGGTTATAGGCTATATATCATCACGCTACGACCAACAGGAGTGGAGCCACGGGGGTGAAACCGCGCGGAGTAGCTAGTGCTATTATATGTACAGGAGAAAGTTTTGTATTATTGTATGTGAGTAAACCAAAAACTACTGGACCTTCAGTTATTTCTCTGAGTATGAGAGAGACATCCCTGTATGACTGAGTGTTAAAGTTAATAGACTTAATGCAATTTGAGAAACTGGCCCTTAAACTTGTTATTAGTACAGTTAGACTTTAATTTAATAATAAGTGAAGAGGATTTTTCGCTACGCTTGAAATACCAGAGGATAATGTTTGAAAATAGAAATACGTAGCGGGGATTTACACAACCACTTTTGTTGATTCATATTTCATTCATATGACAATTCATTTGCATTCATTCATTGTGCAATCGGTGATTCATTTAGGAACACTCGTAGGAAATATTTTAAACAAAATCTAAGGGATTTACCTCCTGAATACATTTGTTTAATGGTAACACATATTATATTAAAACATGGAGTTTAAAATGTACATAAATAATGTACTTATGTACTTATTGAAAAACAAAATGAAATGAATTCGAGCAAGATTTGATCTGAAGTAAGTTCCAAAAATGAATAGAAAAATATTCTTACTGATTAGAATTCAAACAATATATTTTTATTGCCATGGGTTTATTGAACTTTCTAGGGCTTATCTAGGTTTATAGATTACCTACTTCATAGCAGTAAACAAAAAGTAAAACTTATGAAAATATTGACATAGCGTCTGCTTCGAGCGGCCTATAAAAGTTTCGTAATTTTATTTATCAGCTGTACAAAATTAATCAATAAACACACAACCACAAGTTTTGAACACGCTTAAATTAGCTTCACATGTATGTTTGTGAGTTTGTATGTAAATTACTCCTTTAGACTCGATTTCGACTAATTTTAAACAGAGATATATAATTCAAACTTTGTACACTTATCAAGGATCGGTAACGCTACAATAATTTCATGACTTCAAACCTGTTTTTAACTATATAATTATTTAATCGCATGTACGAATAAATTAACTTAAAAAGCATAAACTGAGTACAATCGAGATAGGTCTATTAAGAATGAATTAACAAGGATGTATTCGTTTAGTGAGACGCAGGAGCCGTGTCAAAGTTCATTGTAGCTGAGTCAATTGTTAAGAAATTAGGATGACATTTAAACTAGATTTTGAAGATTTAATGCAATGAGTTTTTCGCCCTTCTGTGTAAAAAATTGGATGCATATCTCTTAAAGTTTAGAGAAACTTTAGAGATATTTAATAAAATAATATGATTAATTAATCATACTCAATTTCAGACGAGTGCACTAATAAATTAGTTGTTAGTTTAATATGGGGTATAAAATTAAAGAAAAATTAGAATAGAAAAATGATACTTATGTAATAAATAATAATGCTATAAGTAATTTATTTCTTCTATTCTGACACTGGCTATGTAAAAGACATGACGAAGATACTTAATTATTTTATCAATTATGATAGTTATTTTGGAAAATCCTAAAATAAAACACATTAAAAGCAACTCATTACGAATGGATTTCTCAGATGTAAATTAAGCTATGTCTTTCGTTAATTGACATTAATCAGTAATCACTGCACCACGAATTACTATTTTACGTTTTTAAGTGACTCATCATATAAACTTATGATAGTTTTATGGACTGCGTCCGTACCTTAAGACCTATAAAAATATTGTAATTTTCTGTAATTTTTCAACAAAATATGGGAGTCATCTTATTTTGTATAATTTTGGTATCTACTCAGTACTGACTACTGACTCTACTCATTATTTTAGCGTTTACATAATGAAGAAACGTCATTTATAAAAATGTAATGTCGCCAAAACCTTCCATGAACGACCTTGTTACAATCGAGGACAAGGCACTTATCCATTGCAATTGTATTTCCTGTCATGGACCGTCGCTACGTTATATAATGTAGGTATTATGTACATTTTTGCGAAGATCGTCATAGCTTCATCGATACCTACTACATAATCTATACTAATATTATAAGGCTGAAGAGTATGTTTGAACGCAATAATCTTAGGAACCACGGGGCTGTTTTGAAAATTTATTTCAGTGTTACATAGCTCATTTATAGAGAAAGGCTAAAGGCCATACATAATCACGCTAAGACCAATAGAAGCGAAGTAAAGCGGACTATCTAACAGTGAAATAATTTTACAAATCGGACCCGTGGTTCCTGAGATTAGCACGTTCAAGGAAACAAACAAATTCTTCTGCTTTATAATATTAGTAGTAGTATATATTCATCATTTAGAATTTAGATTGTATCCTATTTTAGTATATTTAAAGTACTCAACCTACAACTAGCCTTACGTCCTGCACAAGTTTAAATTGATAATTAATAGAAAATTACCCACATCCCCGTTGACCAAGTATTTTTCACACCCCGGTAAAGTGGTCAAGTAACCAAGTGTCCCGTTTACCGATCTATCGACCGCAGACTTGGACAATCCAATTATACGCCCACAAGAAACCTGTCATGCTTAATTTTATTGAAAAAACCATTTGCGGAAGTTAAAAGCAATAATGTGATAAGGTTTGGGATTTTTTATTAGTGAGGTAATTTGACAAATTTGATACACGTCAGGTTTGAAACAAATGTTCAAATGAGCTTGAAATGCTTCTAAATTATTCATAAGTATGCTTATCAAAATCATATTAATATGAATTAATATTAGTTAATTTTGTTTTAGTAATATTGTGAAACTGATTTTGGAAAATCTAGATCAGACTAACTAGCATGTCACGTAAAATTTTAAAATAATAATCATCATAACATCAATCAGTATTTATTGTCTTTAAACTGTTCTGTTTATAAATAACATAACAAACAAAAGAAGAAAACGTAATTAATCACAATTGATTAAATAACAATAGCGTGCTGTACATTTCTGCACGTCAATTATAATTTTTCAGCTTGTTCCTACCTAATCACGTTAGGAACAATGGTAAACGCGTCATCTGTCCTACGTAGCTGTTTTATCTTTTGTTGTTGACGATACTTTCCCGTGAATAATAAGGATAACATTAGTACCATGTTAATGTTCAAAAATAATGAGGATGTTTTTTTAAGTAAGGGCTGATGGTTAAAGACTATGGCTTGTTATTGCGATCATAATATGAATTTGCCAGTCAGTTCAATGCACGGCGTAAACTGTCTGGAAACAAGAGGTCATAATACGGCCCCAGCACTGCCCTTAACATTTGCCGAGACCCGCCTCTAATATGTAAGGCCTCTCTTATTTTAACGAAATCATGTTTGTTGGACTCAAATAATTATGTATTATGTTAGGTACATATACAATATGTATTTTGATACAATATGGATTGGATATATGCTCTTGAATAATATATTCGAGTGACATACTTTTAATAGAGTGCAACAGCAACACGAGCGAAATCGTAATATGTTACGTATGAATATTGAATACCTACGATGAACCTAATATGTATAGAATATAGATAGGTATGTACATATTTAGATTTTTATCAAAATCAAGCCACGGTTCCATTAAATAAGAAATAAAAAAAACACACTTTATATAAAAATATAACGTATAACTCATAATATTACGTGAATAAATGAAAGTCTTAATTATTATGCGTTACTTGTTTTCATATTTAAACGAGTATGTATTTATATTTATAAAGCGTCATTGGAATGTCATATTGTTATTATTTTCGCAAACGAAGATAATATTGATGTGTTATAAATAATCATTAATCATAACATTATTTCATCAAGAGAAATATATACTTTCGTATCTAATTACCAGTCTCGTAACAGATTCACCTCTTAACTTATATTAGTCAGTAGCTGTGCCCCGCGGTTTCACCCGCGTGGCTCCTGTCTTAGCGTGATGATATTATATAGCCTTGCTCGATAAATGGGCTATCTAACACCGAAAGAATTTTTCAAATCGGACTAGTAATTCCTGAGATTAGCGCGTTCAAACAAACAAACAAACTCTTCAGCTTTATAAGTATAGATTATACCTAAAAGTTGTTTTTAAAACATGAAAATATATAAAACTATTGTAGGTGTATGTTAAGGTAATGATGAAGATCGCTGAAAATTATCAAATAACAACGAATCTAGTTCAAGATAAATAATGGCGGACAAATTTAATTGGTAATTAGGTCTCCTGCTTACTCATCTGATGTACTTATTTTGTATGATATACTAATTTATCTACTTCAATAAAGGAATTCTTGAACATATAGTTACAGGTAGCAAATCTAAGATATAGAATTCTTGTGCCGCGTTGTTTGAAGTTAAAGTCCTCCGAAACGGCTAGGCCAATTCTGTTGAAATTTTGTATGTACACTGTACATGTAACATCTATTTTTCATGACCCTAAGTTATAACTTATAAGAGTAAGGCACAACGTTTTCAGGAACAGTTAGTAAAATATAGAAGTAAGTATACATTATATACCAATTTTTAAAAGTAGGACAAAAGACAATAGTAAGTTTCTGTTAAATTATACTTTTTGTAATCTAATATTATTTCATACTAGCGGTCCGCCCCGGCTTCGCCCGTGGTACATATTTACGTTTTCTCTACATAAAAACCATCCTCGTACTTCAAGGAATATAATAGAAAAGAATTATCGAAATCGGTTCAGCCGTTCACACGTGATGCCATGACAACGCGAAACGGGTGCAGACCCGCCGCCTTTTTATAGCTCCCGCCGCGAAGCGCGTCGAACGCGGCAACTGATACACAAAAATAATCCTTATGGCATGATTCTGTATTCATGCGCGATGACTTATAGCGTATTTCATGTATAACTTTGGTGTTTCTACACCGATTTACATGATTCTTTTACTATAACCTGCCCAGGAGTATGAAGAATAATTGTGCCAAATTTGGTTAAAATCCGTCGTGTAGTTTTTGTTTCTATAACGAATATACAGACAGACAGACAGACAGACAGACAAAAATTTTACTGATTGCATTTTTGGCATCAGTAGCGATCCCTTATCACCCCTTCATAGTTTTTTTTAAATATATTTCATGTACAGAATTGGCCTCTCTACAGATTTATTATAAGTATAGATTACAAAACTTACATAGACTAGAAACTATCATAGTGCATATTAGCTCTTTTATCTTTAAGGGTTAATCCCTTATTTATTTTATCTAGACATATATAAAAATATTATTCACTGTTTATTATTCTACAGGTGGTTGTAGATTCATACATTTTTGGGTGTATATAATTTTAAAAAGTCCAAACTAAAGAGAAGACAGATCTTCTCGCTATAACTATATATTTTGACATTTCTTCTGCATTAAATAAAATAAAACTTAAAACTACCTAGGTATCTATAAAAAAATGAATTGCAAAATGTGTTGGCAAGCACATAAGAACGGCTAAACTGATTTCATTAATTCTTTTATTATAATATTCCTTGAAGTATGAGGATGGTTCTTGTGGAGAGAAAACCACGGGCGATACCGGGGCGGACCGCTAGTATACATATAAAAAACTATAACAATATAATAAAAAACTCACCGTAACAATCATGCAATGGTTCTCCTTAACAGCACCACAGCAGCCGAAGAACGCAACAATGAAGACAATCAAGCCCACGATGATCAGAATAACCGGAGCTGATGTGTAGAAGCTCTCGTCAGTCAAGTTCACATAGGGATAAGCGTTGATCTCTGACTTCGCTCCTACGATGAGGATTATCAGGCCCGTGATCTAAAAAATATATAACATATTATAATTTCTTTCTTTCATTTACAGGTCTTAAACTAATTTGTGATTGGAACATTCTTAGTAAGCAAATAAAATGCTTATCCCTACTTATATTATAAATGCAAAAGTAACTCTGTCTGTCTGTTACGCTTTCCAGCTTAAACCTCTCAACCGATTTTGATGAAATTTGGCACAGACAATCTTTAGACCCTGAGAAAGAACATAGGCTACCTTTTATCAAAACACCACGCGGACGAAGCCGCGGGCGGCAGCTTGTGATTGGAACACTTCTAGTAAGCAAATAAAATGCTTATAACATTATAATTCAGATTTTCAGGAGTTTCATAACTATATTCAAAATTGTGTCTTATATATAACTATCATAAATGACTATGAAAGATTGTTAAATAATGAAATATTATGTAATTGAGCATGCAATTTTTGTCTATTTTACATTTTACAAGAACACATGTATGAATATACTTTGGTTATACAAAAATCCCTCTTTCAAATTTAATGAAAACTGATAAAAAATATTCATGTAATAAATTCTCACTAGGTATTTTGGTGTAATCTTAAATGAGATATATATAATATTATTTTCCTGGTGTAAATACACCAGGAAAATTATAATCTAAAAAGTCTGATTGCCTTCTAATTAATATATCAATTATTTCTGTGATTTATATGAAATATTGATTATGAGCTGTATCATGTATGACACATTTATTATTAATGGTCTGCTTATAAAATAGAGCCCATAAGTATTTATTTTTCATAACATGTTGAAATTTTTCATACTGTGGACTTTGGTTTTTCACATGGCTCTTTAAGTTTAAGAAATGAGACTGTTTGTTGATCAATTTTTAATCTTGCTTTAATTAAATTCAAATTATTATTTGATACATTTTAATAGATTGGCTCTACTAGTTTTAGGACAAGTCAACAAACTCCCATTTTTAAAAACTATAAAAGAGAAGGGTTATATTTTAAGTTGATCAATGATCTGCAGCTTTCCTCCATAAAAATGCTGTCATTATCTGGTTATTTTTTTAGAATACTTTTTGCATTAGCTACCTATTCTTTAGTTTTATGAAAATATTCATATTATCAGTATGCAGTAATACAAATTGAGTAACAATATGACCAATAAGAATTTAATTACTAAAAAAAACTTGCAGTCTTAAAACTGGTTTTCATTTTAAAAAGTTGCCTTGGCCGTCTAGGTATTTGGAGTAAGTGGTGGTTTACATGCAATAAGAATAATTAAAAAGCTAAAATAACTTGTGACCGAAAATATCATATGGCTTCCTAAAAATTAATGGTCACTAAAAAAAATTGTTTAGTGCCTGTACAACTAACTGTGTTGTTTATTTATCGAGTTTCCAATACCCACGCGAATAAAGAAAACATATTTATCAATAAATAAGTGCAGTTAATATTATCATGTGACTCAGCGGACACAAGAACCATTAATTGCAATAATGTCAGCAAATCACTCATTAAAACCGTCGATTGTGCAATTTTAAGCGAAAATTAATAATTTCTCCGAACAAAAACGAGTTTAGTTTTGTAATACTATAATTATGCAGCTATTTAAGAATTAAGTAGGGTAATCATATCCCTCTCTATATCTACCTTCAAGGAAAAATTGCGTTCTAGAATTACTTACCGCGAATAGCAGATTGAAAGAAAAAAGTAGGTATTTAACACACGACATCCCTGCTCCGATAGCCATTTTGACACTGTTCTAAATTCTAATTTTAAATTCAATCTGGAACAAAAGAGATAATTTTATATCCACACCACATCACAAATTTAACAAAGACATGAAAACATCGATTTGCGTTGTTGACACAGGTCACAGGTGCGGCAGGCGCGGAGATAGACATGATGCAGAAAACAAGCGTTGAATACGATCAATAATACAAGATTATTTATTTAATAACAACATGAATAAGAAGAAGTGTATTTTAAATATTTTTGAGCACTTACCAATAGTAAAATGTGGTCGAAAAATCTGAGCGCTGCAATAACAGTCCACTTCAGATCACAAACAGCTATTAACTGGGTTTACAGCTTCTGTTTTCAAAACTTCACGATTGTTGTGCATTTCACTTGGGAGATACCAGTTAAAAAAATAATATTTGTTACAGACTTACAATTATTTCATTGATCTTAGTTTTTAATATCATTTTAAATATGTAACATTAATAGTATTTTGTTATGTATAATTTATTTTTACTAATATTTTTACTACTGAGTAAAATATGATGGAAAAAAGTGATAAGATACTAGTCTATTGGACAGTGATACAATTTAAGATTTGTGGCTTTGTGGTATTTATAAAAATCTTTGTTACTATTTTTTTTGTTAATTGTTTAAATTTCTGCATTTTTTTCTATTTCGTATATGCTTTGAATCGTATGAAATTAAAGACGAAATTTAAATGAATTAACTTATCTAAGAAATAGATTTTGTTGTTCAATTTCAATGTGAGAGTCGAACACACTTCGGCACAATGGGCCAGTTCCCACCGGGAAGGTACCACTCCCACACTCCCACACATAATCCAAAAGGATAAACACAGTCAATTCCTTTAATCCTCTCGTCCATATCCTTCTCTACGATTGATTGAGCATCGAATAAAAATCTGCATTATCTTTTCTAAAATATTTAGGATTTTTTTTAAATTAAATAAAGCTGCTGATTCCTTTTGTGTGATAGAAAATTATTTAAAAAGCTTGAGATAAATGTAGTAAAAATCTTCGTACTACTTAAATATGAGTTCATTTTTGTCTTAAAAATATCGGTTAAGATTAGATGAACATGTCAAGATAAGAGAGATATTGACTTGGTTTATGATTGATAAAACATCTCAGTTTTTCAGTTACAATATCTACTTCGTGTTATTATATTGTTTGAGATGAGAATTATGAATATAAATATTGGCGGCGTAAAGGCCCCAAGAATGTTTAAATCAGTGAGAAATTCTTTGGCCGCTGTGAATTTGTTATTTATGGTGAGATGTTTTTTTATTTATGTGTATAAATCAAAGAGTAAAGTAATAAATGGTATAAATGGACAATTGGAGTGTAATTGTGAATATTTTTTAAGTAAGGTTATGGTGATAAGCTTGAGAGTTGAGATACTCATTTTGTGATTCTTGGAAATGTGATAATAAATGATGACCACTCATAGATTACAGATTACATATTATATTTTAACTTAATAAAATGCAATTTCAAATTTAAACTGACGGAAACCGATAAAAATCAATTGACGTTTAAATATAGTTCCCGGAAGTAATTAAAGATAGGCCGAGGATATCCGCATGGGTAGATTTTGAAGTGAAACTTCTTTATCGGGGTTGGAAAAATTTTTTGTGTAACATTTCTTCGTTACGCGTGACATTTTTCCGTTACGCGCCGTCTTGTAAATAAAAGTTGCATATAGTAAATTATTTTTTAAAAAAATAAGGTCATAAAGAAGTTTCACTTCTCTACTTCACTGTACTAGTGTACACACATACACTAGTACACGCACACATTTTCTCTGTGTTTATTCTATTGACATTTAAATATTTTAACTTGTGAACCTAACTAACAAGGCTTTCTGTATTTTTAATGCATGTACTAACTGTGTATTTTTTCCAGTTTACAGGTTTGGTACTCCTCATAATTGGAATAGCGTTTTTGGTGAATCACAAGGCGTATGAAGATTTATTGACAAATCGATTTATCTCATTACCAGCATTTGTTATAGCGACGGGAATCCTTATATTTTTAATATTTGCACTTGGTTTTTATGGAGCATTCACAGAACACTTTTATGCCGTGGCTGCAGTAAGTTGAATATAGTTGAAACTAGAAATATAGGTAGTAGAAATAACGTGACGCAATGTTAGCGTCATTTATTCATGTAGGCGCATCTATTTTAATAATTTTTATCAATGATTAGATTTCCGCCCGCGGCTTCGCCCGCGTTTGCAAAGGAAAACCCGCATAGTTCCCGTTCCCGTGGGATTTCCGGGATAAAAACTATCCTATGTGTTAATCCAAGTTACCCTCTATATGTGTGCTAAATTTCATTGTAATCGGTTCAGTAGTTTTTACGTGAAAGAGTAACAAACATCCATACATCCATACAAACTTTCGCATTTATAATATTAGTAGGATTATTTTGATCAAAAAATAAAGTCAGTATTAAAAATTTCATGTTAAAGACTTATAGATATGATGAGGGCTAGTGTAGGTGTAATTTTTATTAAATTTAGGTATATGTATTAAAATTTAATTTTCTCTGATTCATAACAAATCCGAATTTTCAGCATTATTAGAGATTTTTAATTTTTATAAAATATCGATGTTTAAAAAAGGCCAAAAAAGAGTTTTTATGTTTTAATACATTTATTAGTAGATAGATATGCGACATTTTTATTTCAGTACGCAGCATTCATGTTAGTGGTATTGATATTTGAAATGTCGATAACGATCGTCGCGTTTGGCCTTCGCAATGATGCCGTGGCCGAGATAAGAAACCCAATGGCCCAGAGTCTGAGTCTGTATGAGAGTAGACGAGAAGTAGAGAAGTAGCCAAGTTATGGGATGATATGCAAATGGCTGTAAGTATGAGGTATAATAGATAAAGAACAACTGTGAGTTCTCTCGCGGAAAAGATATAGGGAGTAGGGGGTAAGTTTGCGCATCAGTTTTAGGACATTTTTGTATGTGCAAGCTTCCCCCACTACGCTAAAATGTGGTCAAGTTACGTGCCGGTAACTATATCCTTGATAATAAGTGTTTATATGTTTGAATGTTGAATTTCCCGCTGAAATATCTGAAGGGATTTTGGACGATTTTCTAAAATAGAGCTTCAAAAGCTTGGCATCAATTTTTTTGTCTCTAAAACTAATACTTGAAAGGGAGACAATGAGGAGGTACTTATAAGATGGAAATTTCATGGGAAGCGGTTCAAATTTTTTCTTAATAACTGCTATAATAATATTTTATATGTTGCGATTTGCAAAACAGCCTTTATTACAACTGAACTACAAAAACATTCTTACTTAAGAGTCCTAATACAAAATTGCGCTGGACGAAAGCTAGTATTTTTACGTTTGAACGCGAACATCGTGTGTCGAGTAGCAAAGGCTGAAAGCGCTGAAAGTGGAAACATTATAGGACCTTATTATCTCGGTATCGTCTACTCCACCAATTCTAATCTAGTATCGTGGGCTTCCCGACTACTACGCGCGGGAAAAACGTACTTTTGTAATTTTGTGTCTGACGGAGCAGCGCAACACGTCCTACTCCCTAAAGCGCGGAGCGCGGTCTACCGTAACAGCGTTTGCGCTCCCGTATATAATCGAAAATTCTAGAGAACTTTAAAATATTCCATTACTTTCATAAATCATATAATATGTATTTTTTTGATTGCAAATTTTTAAGCATAAATCTATCATTTAATGTGTATTTTTTATTTATTGCACGCCTCATAAGCGAAGCGTTGAGGTGCGTGGGTACTACTGTCACTTCGCGCAAAACATCTGATTTTTCAAACTTAAAATGTCTTTATGTATCATACATTGCACTTGTAAGATAATACATACACACACATATTAAGAAAAAACACTATTTTTAACGTTCATGATATTTTTGATGTCATTTTTGTTATTTAAACTAGTTAAAAAACAGTTTAAAAAAGTTCTGTCTTGGACGTCCGTGTGTCTGTATGTGCGGATCCTTTTTCTTGTTAACACGATAGCGACCGAAATACTTTACTAATCGAGTCTTTTTTTTTCTCTTACGCTTGAGTACGCTCAGGAATAGAACCCTTTCATTTTTCAGGGTCTGATTCGATGTGGTTTAATTGTTATTAAATAAACAAAAATAATAATTAATAAATATTTAGTAAAAAAAAATTATGAGGCGTGCACTTTTGGATTTTCCAAATTATTTTTTACTCTGTTGTATGTTATAAAAATTCGACGCCAAATACACATAAAATTTCATCAAAGTAAGGCTATTTTAACTTAGATTTTCTTTGAATTTTTGAATAAAAGTACTTAAATTGCCTCGAGCATATTTTAGGATGTCTCAGTGTCTTTACTGTCGTATATTTTATAAGAAAACTTCTTTTTTTAAATTCCGTGTAAACTACAAAGACACGAACGTCCCGCATGGAAAAAATTGAAACACCTCTCAGGTTATTGGCTATTAAACAAACTGGACAATGAATATCAATAAATTGTCTGGAACATATTTTAGATATTGAATGAATCTTTAATTTAAGATATTATAACACATTGTTACTAATTTAGTTTCGTTAAACGTGCTCCTAAAGAATTACAGAAACAAGTCAAAATCACTCTAAAATCGATAAGGATTCTTAAAACTTACAAAACATGACTTTACAAACGGATACTACAATTTTATAAGTATGAGCATGTATGAGTAACATTTACAGTACGAATGCTGCGGTGCTGCAGGCCGCCATGATTTCGCGTCAAGTCGTATTCCAGTGAGCTGCTGCCACATTGACTATGGAACTGTATCACCATTCACCTGCAACCTCAGTAACGCACACGTCACGGGCTGTGCAATAGCACTCGGCAGTTCTCTCAGTAAGAACGCGTTTACCATTGGTGTCATTGGCGCGCTTTTCACATGCATACAGGTTCGTTGAACTTTTGACGTTTCGTTTGGCGCGTAAGGAATTTTTTTTAATTTTGTTGGAAAATTTTTTTTCTTAATTTGCATTGGCATGAAAGAACATCTTTGTTTCTTTATTTTGATGAGTGCATAATTTTAATGTGTGACTTTTTTTCAGGCGCTATTAACGGCAATGTCAGGGTGGTTAGCATGGAGATCAAAATTTGAAGAAGTTCAGTTGGAGTCTTAAAATATGTTTTTTCTAATAAATTATTTATTATTATTTAATAATCATTAAAAAGTATTGTAAAATTCTTTTAGTTAACTTGTGTAATTAAAATTTATTTATTTATTTGTCCATATTTTCAATCCCGAAAATTATTAAAGGCTTTACTTACACTAAATACCTTTGTTTCTATGGATATATAGAAATTCAATAAAGTATTTCAATAGAAATATCTGGTGTAATACATATAATAGTAGGTGTCTATGTATTTTTTGGTTAATAAAATATGTCTGATAAATTCTAATTATCATCATTTATTTATTCACGCGGAAGTGAATTTGTATATTTATTCGGTAAAGTATGAAACGAAATGTTTCTTCAATAAGTGTGTAGGTACAACACCAAGTTTAACATTACACAACACGGTTAAATGAAAAGTATTACAGGAAGGCGATTAAATTCAATACCTACATTGTAGGTTACGAATTATTAAAGTTTAGGGTTCTGTAAAAGTTTCATTTATATTACATATTTAGTAATACATAATATTATATTATGTATATGAAAAGTGACATACCTAATTTAAACTTTGTGTTTCTTTTACCTACATTAACTATTCATTATATATGTACATTAACTCCTAGAGTTACAGTCAAATGCTATTATGAAAAATTTGTCTTGAATTGTTTAAATTTAGTAAATAATTAGGTAATATTTATAGCAATGTCGCAGTATATTACTAAATTTATCAGATTTTTTATAATTAATGTTGTGACTAGTGTCTGTGTTTAACACAAAAATTTTATAATTACCTAACTACTTTCCTCAATCTAAATATTGTAAAAAATATGATTTAGTTTAGGATCGTTCTTTTTTTAAACGAGTAAATAAAAAAAATATTTTCATTTCCCCGCTCATGGTGGTAGTTAATGTGAAGATTATTTGTATGTTGTTTTGAATAAAGCTAGATGTAGCCTTGTAAGTTTACACAAAATAAAGTGGCAGTGTGTGTGTTTTATTTGATTCATATATAAAATTAATTATGATTTATTTGAGATATATTAAGACACACACTATAAAGGTAAGTACCAATAATTGCTACTTATAAATTCTTTTGTTTCTGTAATTATGCAAAATATAGAGTACCTAGTAATAGAGTATTACCGAATCGACGAAATAAATTGATTCCGTAATAAATAATGATTCCACAACCCTGTTTATTACAGTGTTTTTGTCTACCTACACGCATAATTTCAGACCGGTTAAGTCTTCAATTATTTATTATATCATATCATTTATTATACTTGTTTGAACCCTTGAATACGGTATTTTAATTAAACAACGTAATATAGAAATATATTAACTTTTAATAATTAATGATTTAAGGACTTCATCAATTTATTAGCACTTAAAAATAAAAAAGAGTTATTTGCAAGAAATTGTCTTAAAATATTTTTAAAAAGTTTAATATCGTTTCAAGGATACCCAAGCAAGGTTACGTCAGATATATGTTTTCGAATTATGGAAAATCAAACGACAGAACGGGTGCCTCGGGCAAGATAAATCCGCTTGTTTTCCTTATCAAGATTATTGTAGCGATAAAAATATCCGAGCCAAACACAGCTATAGTCTATTACTTATCACGAGGGTGCTGCGAGCGTACGTCAGAATGTTAGGCAAAATCTTTACTACCGTTAAATATACTTTAGTTTCAGTGAATTTTCTTTTCTTGGTAAGTGGATACGTGTAAATATAATGAAGAACATGTGAAAATTATTCAGTGAATATACGAAGTGAATTCAACCGTGTTTCAGATAACGGGCATAATTATTTTGGCCGTTGGTAGCTCAGTTCAATCTGCATACAATGGCTACCACCATTTCTTATCCGAGCGATTCTTTTCCCTTCCCGCGTTTTGTGTTGCAACGGGAGTCATTATTTTCCTCATCGCCTTCGCCGGGTTCTATGGAGCCTTCATGGAAAACTATTATATGATAATGGTGGTAAGTACTAAGTAGCTGCTACCACAGATTATGAAAATATTATCTATGGTTCCAAATGAAAATGTGAAATGAGACGGTATTTTGTTTAATAATTGAACGTTAATAGTTGACGCGTGTTCCAATTTCTAAATGCCAGACTATTCTATTTTAAATTACTATTAAGAATATCTCTATGACGATGTTTATTGTAATATGCTTGTATATGTATTTTAGGGATTACTGATTTACTCTGATAAATGATAATACAATTCTGGCTGTAAGAATTTGTTTAAAAGAATGTTGAAAGCAGAAACTATATTATTTCTTATCTCCGTTGTGTTTATAATGTTTATGAATTACCCACGCTGATAAATATCCTTTAGAATTTGTAGTAACTGCTGGTTTCGTCCCCATAAAAATTCCAATAAAATATAACCTATTTATTATTCAAGGTCAATATATAATATATCTATTTGTTTACAACATTTTAACTCACTAATAATCAATTAAGTAGGTAGTTTAAATTATGCGACAGTACTTTCAAAATATGTATTTCTTTAGATACGAGTAGGTATACATATATAATTAGGTATAGCATAGGATATTTAAGTAAAAATCGATTACCTATATAAAAATAAACCCAATCTTTGGGAGGAATGAAGAAAAATTAATAATGCACCATTTAAATACATAAAGCTGAAAAGTTTGTTTGTTTGAACGCGCTTATCTCAGGAACTATTCCGTCCGATTTCAAAAATTCAGCTATAGAACAGATGGCCCATGTATCGAGGAAGGCATCACGCTAAGACCAATAGGAGCCTGTGATAGGAGCGGAACAAAGCGGGTAAAACCGCGGGCACAGTAGTAGTTTGTGCATATAATGAAGAAGAACGTAGGATGGTAATAATAATATATCGCAGGCATTGATAGTAAATATTTAATCGACCCACTTTCTCCGCTAATGTATATGAAGCCAAACAAATCAGCCTTCGTGTTGGATTTCATTGAAATCCAATAATTTGCTACTGTCGCAAGCAATATAAGTACTTTAATTACAAGGATGATACGTAATTTAGGGCCGGCGCAGATATGGCGAAGCGAAGCCCACTTTTTTGTCAATAGGCTCGGCATTTCGGCAATTAATGAATTACTTTTGACCCTTATAAATTAAAATGAATTATATCTAATATCATAAAATTACATATTTGATAGTTATTGCTTGGGTCGATGACTTTCAGCAAATATTTTATTCATTTATTATGGCAGAGCAAGCAAAGGGTAAGAAGCCTGTAACCTGATGTTGATGCGCCAAAAACACAGACTATGAACAATTTTGTAATCTACTAAAATGCAATAAATAAACTACATACACAATATTATGTTTACAGTTCATTGGAGGTATAATAGTGATGTTCGTATTCCAACTGTCCGCATGCATTGCTGGTTATGTGCTGAAGGGAAATACAGTGGCCCTTGTGCAGAAGGAACTGTTGAACACAATGGATTTATACGGCCCTAACTTTGAGGTCACCAAGCTGTGGGATGAAGTACAGAAGGATGTGAGTAGCATTGTGAAATTTGTTACTATAATTATCTCTTATCTTATATATAAAAATGAATCGCAAAATGTGTTGGTAAGCGCATAACTCGAGAACAGCTGAACCGATTTCGATAATTCTTTTTTTATTATATTCCTTGAAGTAAGAGGATGGTTCTTATGTAGAGAAAACGTAAATATTATGTACCACGGGTGAAGCCAGGGCGGACCGCTAGTATCTTCTTATATATAAAATTCTCGTGTCACAATGTTAGTCTGCATTCCTACTCCTCCGAAACGGGTGGACCGATTCTCATGAAATTTTCTGTGCATATCGGGTAAGTCTGAGAATCGGCCAACATCTATTTTTCATATGTACCACGGGCAAATCCAGGGCGGACCGCTAGTAGTCTATACATATATATGTATAAGGTTATTATATCTTGTCATATCAACAACTAGCGATCCTGGTTCAGCGATAATGGTTTCGCACGGAGGCATGTATGATGTAACATACATATAAATGCTCCTTTTGAAGCACTGTATCTATTAAAACAGCTGCTACAAAATTCGTTGTATAGTTTTATAAGATACATATTAAAACTCGTATGAAAACTACCTATGTAACCAAAAAATATGTAAATTATATGTGTTTTGCTTTTATTAGTATGTATAGTTGCGTTTATCATAATATGATAGTTTTCGTACATCCCTATTAACATTCTAAAAGCAAAATGACCGATTCTAATATCTCTATTTACTTACTCACTTACCTTGTGTAAATATTATTATTTTTATCGCCATATCGTGTCTCATGGTACGGCGCGGCGTAGTAAAGGAGTAAATTATGAATCAATATGAAACATTAAATAAAATAGTTTTTTTAGATGAATCATTAGTGATTCATTGCTATCTTATTATATACACATAAGTACATATATGAATAACTGAGTCGGTATTTGTTGATATCTTTTTATCAAGAGCGAATGAGAGTTCGTTAGGAAACAAAACAAAGAACGATAGATACTACATGCACGAGCAAGATGCCGTACCAACTTCAGTCCGGCCATTAAGTTTGCAGGTTACTGAACATATTACTCCTTGCCATTCAAAACGACTTCTGACTGATTTTTGACAACCAAAAAATGACCGACAATTCGATTGACTGCCATATACAATACATTGCCAACGATTCCAGTTCACCTGCTGCGGTGTCCTCAACTCGAGCGACTGGATCCAGCACCTGAAGACAGAAGACACGCTCGGTGTGCCCGTCAGCTGCTGCGAGCACCCATACGGCACCATACAGACCTTGACCTGTAATACCACGATCGCGTACAATGTTGGATGCTCTGATGCGTTTGGAAGCTGGGTCAAGTCGCACGCTGGTACTATTGGCCTTGCTGGGGTGTTCTTAGTGGTTATGCAGGTTGGTCTTGTTTTCTGGATTTGTTAGACATTAAAATTTGTACTGATTTTGGGGGATTTCGATTGTTAGTCAGTGTAATTTTTTTGATCCATAAAAAAACACTTGTAAAATTAAGTCGAGCAAAGCAGTTCTTTTATCATTAGGTAATTTATAGATAACTAGCTTTCCGCCCGCGGCTTCGCCCGCGTTTTCAGAGAAAAACCCGCTCCCGTAGGATTTCCGGGATAAAACCTATCCTATGTCCTTTCTCGGGTATTATACCAAATTTCATGCAAATTGGTTTAGTAGTTCAGGCGTGATTGAGTTACAGACAGACAGACAGAGTTACTTTCGCATTTATAATATTATAGTATGGATTTATTCCATACATTCTGTCCTAAGTTGTTACGTTATTAGCAAACCTAACAAGTAGTATTATTATAACTAAATAAATAGGCTTTTAAGTTAAATTAGATTAAATAAAAAAATAAATTAGATATTGATATCTCACATCTTTTGCTCATTAGTTAGCTATGGATTTTTCTTAATGTTGCTGCTGAATAATAATATAAATGAATTCAGTCTGACAAACAGTATTTTTTTAATACAGTTATTTTATTATGTACAGAATATTTTCTTTAAATATTCACTTTGAAGTTTCAAGCAATAAAATAGGTTACTCGGAAACACTTTTTGGCGGAATTCGACAAAAATTGCCTAATAAGCAATTATAAGGGAAATTTTAATTGCCTTTGCAAATAATATGAATTATTTTCAGGAAATTCCAACATGAAGTGCGTATAAAAATGTGTACATACCTACTTACTGATTATATAAATTTAAAAGAAATAAATAAATAATTTATAGAATACTATTTTCCAATTCCTACTTAAAATTTTATCTTATTATCTCTGTTTTATTAATAGTCTAATTGTAAATAATTTTTGCTAACTAATTATTATTGATGCACACACACACATTTACTATACCTACATATAATACACGCACACATACACACACGTGACTTATCGTCTTATTTTACAATTTACACGTCATCAGCTAATACAGTGCCTTCTATATTTGGATTATTTTAATTTTTGAACATAAATAAATTTTCATTTAAAACCTTCCTCATCGGCTTTTTCGCGATAAATATTAAGCTTGCGCGCTAGCTCTAAAAGAAGGTTTTGAGCAACTTTTGTGTCCGCAACTATTTTGTCTCTCCCATCAACTCTATAGGAAGTTGCGTCGCTACGTGCGCGCACTTTCTTACTAGCCCATAGAGTTCAAGGGAGAGACAAAATAGTTGCGGAGACAAAAGTTGCTCTTGCGCGCTAGCTCTTATAATAATACGGTCTATACTTAATAAAAATTTATTATCTACAAATTAATTTCTGTATAATATGAAAAATGTATAAATAATATAAAATAATGATTTTGATATTTGATTGACTGTATGACTATGATTTATGTATAAAACTAATTTTAACTGACAATACTCCTGACTCGTATTATTAAATTGTAACTAACTAATCATTCTCATTCATTTTGTGAATTAATAATAATTATTGTATGCTATGTAACTATAGTAAAAACATGAATGTTCCTTAATTTTCATCTTAATATCTTTGTATGTACCATGTTTTTATGCAATAAATGATTTATTTATTTATTTATTTATTATCTACAAAGGTATCAATTTATTTTATTTTTTTTCAGGCTTTAGCGGTGGTTGGAGCGTTATGGCTGGCGAACATAACGCGGCAAGAGAGAGAATTCCCTAATTAGATAATATGTAGATTATAATTCATTAAAATAATTATTATTTAAATAAATATAGATAACCTGATTGCTTGAAAATTTTTGACATAATATGGCACGAAAAAGAAAATGTTTTACTTTGTCTATGATTTTTATACACCACTCATAGACAATTAGGTAATAAGAAATTGCACTAAGCTGTTCGTACTTCTGAAATGTTAAAAAAATGTTTTTACATGCATTTACATTATATATTACATTCAAAAATATAATCCTTTTTAGCGCAGTCGGGTATTATTGTGTGATGTCTTGTTGACGTTATTAATAAATAATAATCAAGTGATTTTTTAGTCATTATTTAGAAATAAATTAAAGATATTTTGTGTTCCACTATATAAATTATTGTTGTGTTTTAAAATTTTAATGTAAATAAACTAATTAAGTCAGATGTTTGATACCATCATTTCTTCGCATTAACATTATTTTTGTTTTACGCAACCCCTCTTATTTCTTATAGGTGATAAATACACGATAATTTTATTAAAATTCATGAGCATTTATATCTAAGCGATAACATAGTTATCGTATCACTGTTAATAGTAGCTACCACACAATGCAATTCACTGTTCAAATTCAGGTTCTAAAGAAAAATTTTAAGGATTAAAATTATAAGGCAAGTTGCGAGAAAAATAATAAATAATTTGTTTGATGTGTATTGTTTACACCACGGTGTAGTGTAACACACTTTGCGATGTAACGCAGGCCTACACAAGATACTTGTCACTTGTGTCCAAACTATTAAGCAGACATACAAAGTTCCAAATATACAAAACTGTGATAAGGCCGATTCTTATGTACGGCTGCGAAACCTGGACGCTCACCCAAAAGGAAGAAATGAAACTCCTCGTAACGGAACGCAAAGTACTCCGAAAAATACTAGGCCCGATCCGCTCAGGTGACGACAGTTGGAGAGTGAGAACAAATAAGGAGTTAGAGACACTTTTCGACGAACCGAACATCTTAGGAGAGGTGAAAGCGCACAGGCTACGATGGTTAGGCCACGTAATGCGAATGGAAGATGATCCAGCGCCAGATAGTAAGTAAGTAAGTATATTGTTTACAAATATATCACAGGATACCTACATTCTTTTCATGACGACTGACGAGCAGTGGATTAGTGGTTACGACCACGGATTTCAATCAAAAAGTCGACGGTTTGGAACGAGACGAGCATGCTAAAACTTAATTTATAGGTACACTAGATTTCCACCCAAGGCTTCGCCCGCGTTTTTAAAGGAAAACCCGCATAGTTCCCGTTCCCGTGGGATTTCCGGGATAAAACCTATCCTATGTGCTAATCCAAGTTACCCTCTATATGTGTGCTAAATTTCGTGTAATCGGTTCAGTAGTAGGTATTTGCTTGAAAGAGTAACAAACACACACACACACACATGCTCACAAACTTTCGCATTTATAATATTAGTAGGATTATCCACATCAATACTCTTCCAGGTAAACATCGTGAGGAAAATGGCATGTCCAAAAATTCAATGTTCAATGACATGTGACATCTTCCAGACTTCCACCTACACTTAGCCAACGTGTGGGTTTATGGCCCACTGAACTTTTATGCCATCCTACTTATAATATTATTACCTAATAGCGGCCTTTACACGCAAACTCTATCGCGCGTTCTGTGGATCGTACAGGATTACGCGCGGGAAAGCCTGCACGCTCAATCGCTCGCGATTACCTTTGTATGTCTTAACTACGACACTTGTTCTTTCGCGCGCGATTATTCGTGTTTGCTTTCCTTAGCGGAATGAGCGGCCGTGTAAAGACTAATCGCCTGTGATAGACCGCGTGAAAGAGGCGCGTGTTGGAGTGTGTGCAATGCACACGGTTTTATCGACAACCGCGCGTGATTGAAGTGAAAAATGGAGACAAGATATCGGGTGGCGCAAGTTATCATGGTTGCTGGTTTAATTGAACTCAAAAAACTTTGCATTTCTTTACAACTAAATCACGATTAGCGTTAATAAAACCTTTTTCTTTACAAAAGTCGATATAAGTTTTTTATATGCTTGGTCTTTTAAATTCTTGTTTTTGTACTCTTCCGATTTGCCAGAGACATGGGAAAGATCTGTATAAAGTAATAAGCTCCAATACTAATTCCTTGCTCCACGTGCGTATGTCCGCCATCTTATTCGTGCGCGAAAGAATTTATGTGTAAAGGCAACCTGTGTACAATCGTGAGTGCGCGATTGCGCGCACGACTGATGAGCGCGGCATGTGGTCTATCCTTCCGTCCCCTGCACCCTTTATACGCACGATCTTTCACACACGATTGCTGTTTCATGCGTGATAGAGTTTGCGTGTAAAGGCCGCTAATGCGAAAGTTGTGGATGTGTTTGTGTGTGTTTGTTACTCTTAATATTTTAAATAACCGATAATTTTATTGTGCAATGGCATTAACTAAGGCTGAACTTGTGTATAAATCTTCTGAGAAGTTAGTCTTGTTTATTGAAAAATATATTATAGTATAGGTACTGGACCTATCTGTATATATTTTTTTACTCTAGTGTACAAAAATAAGCAAAAATACGTAGTTATGATAAACGGTGATCACTTAGCATTAAACTTAAAGTGACACGTATTATACAACAATTAACTATTAGTTAAAAGTTAAAACTATTAGATAGTTAAGTATATCTGTAATTAAATATTACAGAGAAAGTGATTCAGGCTTTTATCAAATAACTAATAATTAGTAGACTAATATGTGGGTTGGTAAAACCATTAGTACAATCATACTATACATTAAATATAGATATACTTATTACCTACATGACTATTACAATAATAAACCATTGCATTTGTAATTGTAGAGCGAAATGCAGGGCACAATTATTTATTTATTCTACGAGCATTATCTAAAGTATACACTGTTTTCTCAGGCCAATAAATTTATTTGTCTGAGACTGTTTCATTAGAATTCTTTTAGCACACAAAAAACAGTGCTAAGTACATAAATATACAGAGAAATATAATTGAAGAAAATTAAAAATACCATCACAATCCATATTTTATATGTTCAATGTACAACAACGGCTCAACCGTATAAGTTTTGTAAAATATATAAACCAAGATCATTCGTTATTTATTTTTCCTTCTTATATTCAAATTCCAAAGACGGCCTGAAATTCTAATCTAACTAGATAATTCCACCTTGAGTAACAAAAGTAGGTCGACATGAAATTGCTTCGACGTAGTGAAAAGATAACACGAAGATACTGGCAACAAAACCGCGCAATTCAAATTTAAAAAAGTAACATTCGAATTTTTTATCTGTATCAACTATCAATCATAGACAATGAGGTTCTATAAAACTTATAACCAAGGTAGTGCGGGTATTTTGTGACGTCACGGCCAATTAAAACGTTCCAATCAACACTAGAGCCAATAATGTTCAGTAATTTGCATGACGCCATACGAGCCCGCCTGAACGCTGAAAGAAACAAGTTTTCATGGCATTTGTGTTTTGTCGACTCGCAGTACGAACGTTCGATAACTTGATAACGTAGATAAGACTTAAATCGTTCAGTATTGTGTTGAATTTCGTTACGTGCTATTGTTTCAAGCATGGCGCAGAATAATCTAGAAGTTGGGATGAAGTGCATAAAGTATATGCTGCTGTGTGTTACAGCAATATTTGTGGTGAGTTTAAATTTTATTGCGTTGTTGAATTATCTATTTAATTATCTGTGTAATCTTCAAGTGGCTGAATAGCGTACAAAAGTGTTAATTACCTTAACTAATTTCCCATAAATGTGGCTTTATCTAAAACTGAATGCGAAAATTCCTTATCAGTTTTTAAATTGTTCAAGTTTCTTGTACACATGTCAGTATTTATTTTTAAATGTGAAAGAGGGTGAAAGAGATTAAATTTAGTATGAGAATCAGTTGCGATTATTACACCTGCAATGACAACACACATAAAAAATTCCCAGGGTCAATTGTTATCAATATCAACTGAACGTCATAATAAGTACCTACATACCTAACTTATATTTACAAACTATGGCTGGTTCACACTTTGATTAGTGTGAGTGCAGGTGATTAGTGC
>CAJQZN010041434.1:33089-58312 GCA_907164685.1 Colias eurytheme
CCAGCCATTATGGCTGGTTCACACTTTGATTAGTGCGAGTGCAGGTGTGTAGTGCGAGTAGTGTCCAATTCAACTGCGAGTGCAGGTGATTAGTGGGAGTGCAGGTCAATGGTGAAATTCGCGACGCTACACACTACGCTAAGCACTAAACACTAAACACTCCTGTCCAGACGTGTTTAGGCAGGCACACTGCGAGTGAGGGGGAAGGGAGGGCGCGCGGGACGTGGCTACTCGCAGTCCATTCGCAAAAAAATAGAACACGCTTCTATTCACTTTACTACACAGCCCACTAAACACTTGCACTAAACAGTCGCTGTTCACACGTAGTCACACTAATCACCTGCACTCGCACTAATCAAAGTGTGAACCAGCCATTAGTGAGGGGAAGTCCCCTAAGTTACCTGGATTTTGTTGTATTTGATCTGAAAATGAAGGGATATAGAGGTGCAATAAAAACATTATGATGACGTCATTCGTTATCTCTGCTTATCACTGTTTTGCCATTCTATTGGAGGACTGCTTATACTCGATATATTACACCTTATTTGGTGAAACTTTCTCATTTTGATAGTCCCCTATTTTTTATATTATTTACAAAAGAGGTAGGGATAAATACTGGGGATTAATCTTACAGATATTTGATTACCGTACATTATATTCTTTCTTTATAAAAAAAAATTCATAATGTATACGTACACGTGTACTTAAGTGTGACTGATTTAATAAATAATAAGCGTAATAAAACGATTAATCTTTAATTTGCGAAAAATTGTATTTAGTTTTATGGAATGTGGATAGCACGATAATAATATATCAAGGATGTAGACGAAATCAAGAAAAATGGATGTACCTAATTGTTTGCAAAACTTTTTGAGAAAAGCGAGAGCGAAAGGCTTTCGTTAAAATATTACCTACTCATCTTTAGACTAATGTATAATTCCAGACAAAAATCGATCATTGCGCCAATTTTCATTGAATTTTGTTCTACCTTTTGCGTGTTTGAACGACGATTTATTTTTTACTTTTTTATCATTCGTAGGATTTATCTATGTGACTAATGAACAAAGTATTATATCAAGAAATCGCTGATAGACTTAATAACAACATGTAAGGCTATTAACTTAATTAAAATACACCACAGTATTCATTAATACATTAGAGAACGGCATTTCTCATGAATTAGCCATTAGAACCATGATATAAGAATACAGAAGTAAGATAAGTAAGTACCTATACATAAAAATGTCTGTGCATTAAAGATATTTGTAAAAAATCGCACAATCCCTTTTAGAGCAACAAAATCTATAACCATTGTAGTTTTTATCTGTATGATTGTATCTAATGTCTATTCAGTTAATATGATTAAAGTACCTACTGCTTGAGATCAAACGTGAAATAAACGATACATTAACATGTTATACATGCAAATTTTTACGTATATGTCGGTCACAAATACGCAGTGTAGGTCTATATTCGCAAATTTTTTTCTTTACGGGCAAACATTCGTACTTACTACTTACATTGTACAAATGTTTCCACGCAAGTTCGTGGTTCGGGTTACGGTCGCAGTCGCGCAAAAAAAATAACAGTAAGAAAACAGATACATAGTATAATACTATACTAGGTAAGACTAAGAATTACTCTTATAAGTCACTTAAACGTGCCTTAAATAGTGTAAACAAACGCTAATGAGACTGAATGTAACCTTGTGAAGTATTAGCCTGATGCATTTTATTTTATGATAAACAGATTGGTGTGATATCAGAGTCAGACTGATTCTTTATATTATTAGTTTCTAGTTAATGCTATGTAACTAGGTGCGTTACTAATATGGTTTCATTCTAATAAGAGCGAAATTACTTCAAGATTTCATATAGGTAACTGGCGGAAAGTAATCCGTATCTAATCAAAATCATATTGTATCGATAGACGTTCTTTTTTCAGAGTAGGTACATAAAGATATATTAAAAAAATGTGTGCATGTACTATTGTACACACGTAAGAAGTGAAACTTCTTTATGACCTTATTTTTTAAAAAATAATTTTCTATACAGAAATACGTCGAATCACGCGTGGTAAGGATAAGAAAAAGATGGCGCGTATCGGAAAAATGTCACGCGTACGATAAAATGTTACACTAAATTTTTTTCCAACCCCGATAAAGAAGTTTCACTTAAAAAATAGGATTATTCCTATTATCAGTAAATTGCATAGGTAGGTACTTTCATTAAGTTAGATATTTTTTATTGTTGATAAGGTAAATTAGAAGAACAAGTTTCACAATTTTATTTCCTCGTTATCACTGATAAAATGAGCAAACCAAACAAATCATTAGTAAAGTACATACCGTTTCTTTACAACAAACAAGGTCGTGCAATGAAAAGGTTTGAAAAACACGGTAGGAAGTGAAGAATCGATTTGAAAAAAACCTTTGTTTTAGATACTGTACTTTTTATAGAATGCAAATAGTTAACTACGAGTTGCTGGTTGGTGACGTATGTGTTACCAATGTTGTTTATGATGATCAGTGATAAATGCCATCTTACAGTAAATAGATTATAGAATACGAATCTGTTAGCTGTGACTGTCTGAATCTCAATAACTTGGGGATTACATTATTACTGCCGAAATACCTCCTGGGTCAGGTCACGTATATTATTAGGTATATGTAGGTAAAATATCACGTTTTTGTAAGTTTAATGCTTTAAATTATTAAAGCTAAAATGTGTTGCAACATAGTGCAATTTGTTAATAAAAAAATTATGAATTCCTTCTAACATTATGAACCTGAAAAAAAATTCTCTGGCTGTAAAAAACGTCCAATATTTCTGAAATCTTCCGACTTCTGTATCATGCTTATAAAGTCTAATGAGGCGAACATTATACTGTATACGGTGTGTAAAATCAATAACAATATGTGAGACCGCATAACCACTGTCCTTGCCAGCACCACAAGGTCACTCAACTTGTCACGATACGTATTGTGTTGCAGGTTTTAAAGACAGAGATTAAATAGAGTAACTCATGTTATCTAAGACAGAATGTTCTCGAGAAGGATTATAAAATGTCTAAATGCAGCTAGAGATTCTGCGAACATTGTTTTGAAGTGAAACTTCATTAGGCGCGTTGAGAGTAACAAAGTTGCGTCATAGCAATGCCGCCACGTCATGGATTAAGGGGACGATTTTGGTATCTTTGAATCTTGCCAAAGAAGTTTCACTTCTGACACGTGTGTTCAGCACACACGCTCTTTTTTGCATATTTATCTTTGATATTGTGCAATAGTTTGGCAGCCCTTTGTTGTGTTTTAGAAAGCCATATTCATTGCTTATCCCTATCTATAATCTTACTGCAGTACGTAGGTAATATTTATGAGAGACTAAATTCAGTTTGTGGAAGCATTTGCTTTATGTTCCTACTTATTATTTTATTAGAACTGTAATAAATCAAACAACATAAGGGAACTTGACCCAATATGCAATTATTAAATCGGTCATCAATTGATGGTATTTATGATGAATAAGGATATAATATAGGTACCTAGCTAATATTAATTGGATATAAATTGTTATAAATAATTGTAAAGATCCATGTACCTGTACAAATTCTTAAACGTTCTTAATTAGTCACTTGGTGCAAAATAACGTGAAGCTATCAGCTTCAGAGTACCTTTTTTATAAAGCACAGAAAGCCACGTATGACGTAACATCACAGTGATTATTTCTTGTAATAACTTATTCAAAGGAGGAGATTCTATGTCCACTCTACACTTTTTTGTACTTGCTGTCATTGCATGGTTCTTCTTTCTTCGTCTTTCTACTTCTAATATAATTTACTTCTAATAAAATTCCTTTATGTTCCAGCTAACCTCAGCGCTCATAATCTCCGTGGGCACGACGATCTACGCGATATACTACGATGTGTCGTTCTTCCTGTACGACCAGATGTTTTCGCCGGCCACCTTCATCATCGTGATCGGTGTTATCATGCTGTTTGTGTCCCTGTTTGGATGCATTGGCGCTTTGAAGGAGAGCACATGTTTGGTGAACATTGTGAGTACATTTTTATACTATAATAACTCTGGCCCTCGTGTCGTTGCCAAAGTCTATATCACTCTGTTGTCTACTAACTATGTACCATAATTTTCTCCGTTATGACGTGTAGGAATGACAAACAAACACACTTTCTATTATATTCTAGTATTTATAATAGTGGATTATGGCCTGTACTCTCATATCTCTCATACCCGTAACCCAGCAGTGGGAACGTAGCCGTAAACGCCGATTAATGAACTTGTAGGGTAAAAATCTGAATACCTTTCTTTCCTTAGATATAATTTGAATGCAGAAAGTGCAAGGTTCAATCCTAAACCTTAGAAATCAAAGTATGAAAAAAATATTTATTACATCGTCTATGAAATGTTAAAGGAAAATTCTACATAATTATGTAGAAGTAGGTAAATAGCCTGAATAGGTTTGTCACCATTTAGCCACTATTCATTTTAATAATAGTCGTCATTTTCGTTCATAAAGTGTGGCTTTAAAACGTAAAATAGAAAATATGTCCCATTTGCAATATTGAACAAAATGTTTTCATAAAACATTGTGCTATCAATGCTTCACCTTTCCTGAAATCAGAGATAAGCGTATAATCAATAGATACTGACTCACATTGTGTTCATGTATATTGTAAATTGGTACATCCAAGTTTAATAAATAATTTTATTCCTTTGTTATTATCGTAATACCATGTTTATATGCTTTCTTCGCAATTTAGTCTACAGACAATCATGTACGATATAAAATTTAAAGATAAAAATGCTAGTACTTACTTACAGCTACGTAGAAAGTTCTTTTACTTATGTTATGATCTATACTAATATTATAAAGCTGAAGAGTTTGTTTGTTTGTTTGTTTGAACGCGCTAATCTCGGGAACTACTGGTCCGATTTGAAAAATTCTTTCAGTGTTAGATAGCCCATTTATCGAGGAAGGTTATAGGCTATATATTATAACGCTACGACCAACACGGGTGGAGCCACGGGGGTGAAACCGCGCGGAGCAGCTAGTATTGGATATAATTAATTACATATTATGTATTCATTTAAACAATGATTCCTGGTTAACAAAACACATTTATATAGGTACCTATAGGTATTTTATCAACGCCATCTAGTGCGGAATTTAAAGTAAAGTAACAACTGATTTGAACGAATATAAATTATTTTAGAAGGGTACTTAATTAAGGTCTAAAACTTGAATAGACAGAACAGTAAAAACAAACTTGAATACGAAAAACCTGGAATATAAAACAAATTCGATTCAATTAAGTTGGAAAAATTAAACCAAGGCATAATTAGTTGAACTTTTAAAGCATTTTTTAAGAAAAGATAAAATTCGATCGCGAGGCGGAAATCGAATCCCGTTCTCAAAAATTTCTTATTTATAAAACACTAGCTAAAACACTGGCTCCGCTCCGCTCCGGTCTTAGCGTAATGATATATGTATAGCATATAGCCACATATTGTAATACTGTGATATAGCCTTCCTCGATAAATGGGCTATCTAACACTGAAAGAATTTTTCCAATCGGACTAGTAGTTCCTGAGATTAGCGCGTTCAAACAAACAAACAAACTCTTCAGCTTTATAATATTTTTAATATATAAAATTCTCGTGTCACAATGTTAGTCTACATACTCCTCCGAAACGGGTGGACCGATTCTCATGAAATTTTCTGTGCATATCGGGTAAGTCTGAGAATCGGCCAACAACTATTTTTGTATATATAACTATCTATGTACCACTGGCGAAGCCGGGGCGGACCGCTAGTTTTAATATAGATTTGAATGCTCAACAGAAAGTTCTTACAAATCGTAATTTTCAGTTCGCAGTAATCCTCAGTCTGGTGCTTGTATTGGAATTGGCAGCTGCGATCGCTGCGTACACCCTTCGTTCTCAAGTCACAGGCATGCTTGATGAGAACCTTCGAGAAACCATGCCGTACTATTACAGCAATGCTGAAGTCGCTGGCAGCTTCGACTTCATTCAGAGCAGAGTGAGTGTATAATGTAAATAAAATAAATTAAATAAAAGTTAAAAGTTGGTACTAAATACTGTTAGAGTCTTCAGTCATGCAGAGAAAATTTGCGGTCACATTTATTGTGGAAATGGGAATTTCATGAATTAATTTAAGTGATATGTTGTAGCGTTCTTGTTAACAAATTAATTAAAAGTTTGTTAATAGGTGCATAAAGTTTTAACCGAGTTCGTAAAAAAGTTAAATTGATAGCATATATTGATAGGTATATACGCAAATAAATGTATCAGTGAAATTTAAAGATTCTTCAGTTGATGAGTTGAGGTGTGGAAAACGACAAATCTTTTAATTTTATTTTACGCTTTTTTAGCCGCACTTTACATTTTGTCAACTCAATTTCTAAAAAACAAGCTGTGCCCCGTGGTTTTACCGGCATTGCTCCGCTCCTGTTGGTTTTAGCGTTATGATGCCTGTAGTCTTCAATAAATGGGCTATCTAACACCCATAGAACTTTTCAAATCAAACCAGTAGTTCCTGAGATTAGCGTGTTCAAACAAACAAATTCTTCAGCTTAATAACATTAGTAAATGGATGGCGCAATTTGTAAATGGATAAATTAATAATAAAATTTCAGCTTAACTGCTGCGGTGTGGACAGCTATCTAGACTGGAACGAGGTCCACAACGCGCCCGCCAACGAGGGCATCGCGGTGTCCAACTTCACAGTCCCTTACAGCTGTTGTGCGCAAACCCGTACACAAATTGTAGGCGAGCTGGAGGTTGAGGAGTGCGAGAAGCTGTATGCTAATGGGTGTCTTCCCAGGATCACGTACTTGGTGTACCAAAGCGCGGGATTGTTGGGCGCTGGCGCTATGACTATTGCGTTCATCCAGGTTTGTATTGCTAGTAAGATGCTTCTTGTGAGTAGTGGTGTAGGAGTGCGAGAAGCTATAAGACAATGGATGTCTTCTTAGGATTATGTACTTGGTGTACCAGGGCGCAGGATTGTTGGGCACTGGCGTTATGATTATTGCGCTTATACAGGTTAGTGGAGTGTGATGTATTTAGGTGGTTGGATAGCGAGCGTTAAAGTAAAAGGCGTTTTTACGCCAATAGCCATGTCCACACAAAACGAACATCTCGTAGCATTTTCCGCACTAGGCTGCTCCGTCTACGTGGACGTGGCTATCTATATATTTTAATCAGATGAGATGGTCGTATCACATTTTTCGATTTTAATGAAATATTATTTTAGTGTTTTTAGGAGTCAACAAATACTAAATTTATGAACAGTAAATATTAATCACAATATAATTGTGTTTTTGTGAATACAATTATTTAAGAAGACAATTTTGAATAGCAAAATTAGAATAAGGTTATAAGTTAAATTATCATGACAAGTAAATTAAAATTACAGAAAATGTTACTAATAAATAACTCACAATCGCTTTCGAAAGCTATACGTCGCTATAAATATTATAATTTATAAATAAATATTTTCCATTTTATTTGAAACTAGCTGTGCCCGCGACTTCGTCCGCGTGGAATAGTGACTGCATAGTAGTTACTACTTAACACACAATTATTGAGTAAACACGTCTTGAAACACGTACTATCATAATCATATACAACTAAATTATAAGTACTTACACATTATTATAAAGTTAAGAAATAAAATAAATAATAACACAAAAGAACTGTTAGTAAAATTTATTACTAAACTGAGCTAGGTATAAAACTTAGGTACAGAAGAGTTCAAAATTTCCAGGATGTGGTTATTCTCCCGCTCCCATATTTCTTCTACTTTCACAGACGTTCAACTTTTCCCTTTCACCCCTAGTAAATGGCAGAACCGATTTTGATCTAAACCATGTCTATTGTCTAATCATACCTATATATTATGTATATGTCATATCCTTTCGTTTGGTGCTCCATTTGGATTATTTATCCCCACTATCACCCCTAAGGTGCCCTATATGTAATAAACAGATTAACCAATTTTGATAAAACATGACTAATTGTAATTCACACGTCATTTGATATGCCGCTTGATTATATTATTTGACCACATTCGATTATTCATTCCCACTTTTACCGCTATAAATCAATAAATGGATGAACCGATTTTCATCATACTTCTCACGTCAGGTCATGCCCTTTCATTTGATATGCCACTTGGGTATATTATTTGACAACTTTTATTCCCACTTTTATACCTATATCCAATAAATGGATGAACCAATTTTGATAAAATATGTCTTATTGTACTTTACACGTCATGTCTTTCATTAGATACGTCACTTGAGTATATTTGATAAAATTCATTTATTTATTCCCACTTTTACCCCTATATCAAATAAATGGATGAACCGATTTTGATAAAATTTGACTAATTGTTTCTGACATGTCGTCTATTTTCATTTGATATATCACTTGGGTATAACCTACATTAACAACTAACATTCGTTTTTTTCATTCCCACTTACCCCTATATAATATAATAAACAACTAATGTAACAAAAAAACGCATCTAATTCGTATTACCCGTTAGCGAGCTACGGTGGCACAGACAGACACGCAATACACACATAGCGGACATAACACCCCTCTTTTTGCGTCGGGGGTTAAAAATATAATACCTACGACATAATTTCAAAGACCTTTTATATAGAAAATTTACCTAGAAGTAACCATAATGCTATTCGTGCAGGTTTTAGACTTATGAGCAAAAATCTAAATAAAGTTCCTTTGACCCCCCCTACTACCCCCTCAGCATAACCACCCCCCCCACGCTTGGGAACTTTCGATATGATCATCTGGACATGTCAAGGAATAACTTTAGCGTATAATTTACGTAATAAAGTAATTCATGTATAGAATGCCTTAGCAAATGTTCGCTGTGATTACTTAAATGGTCATAACTTTTTTATTTATGAACCGATTGACATGAAATAAACACTAAATGTTAAATGAAGCTTACCACAATATATTAGTGAAAACCGCATCTAAATCGGATAAGCCGTTTCTGAGATTAGCGTGTTCAAACATACAGACAAACAGACAAACCGACAAACAGACAAACAGACAAACAGACAAAAATTTTTTTAACAACAGTTTTGGGTTTGGGATCGATTTAGTAATAACCCCTGCTAATTTTTTTTTACATATTTTCATTGTACAGACACCACTTTTCTAGAATTTTATTATATGTATTGATGATGATTGATGATGATAGGTGTAGCTGAATACAAATCAGCTACAATATTCTATTCACAATTCCAACAAATTACCATTTTCTACACGTATTCTTAAAAAAATTCACATGTTTAATCTTTTTCCCAGGTAATCGGCATAGTGTTCTCATTCTCGCTGGCCAGTTCTATCCGCAAAGCCAAGACAGAGCGCGAACGCCGCCGCTGGGAGATTCAAGAGCGTATGATCAACGCCTACACTTCTCTGAATCCGGACACTGAAAAAAAACCAGTTGTCTATGTCCCGTTCCACGGACAAACCACGGCATAGACATTTTTAATCTGTGATTTATTTTTGTCAAAAAGTTTCCCGCCAAATGGGATCAGCACATTATAAAGCACAGTCTACGTTCTAACCTCAGTATTTTATTTAAAGGTTATTTTTTTACGAAATTGCAGAAATAAATCACGTTAAGTATATAAAGTTTTATGAAGTATCTATTTAATTAAGTCCTTAATAAAATAGGTTTAAACGTGGTTAGATACCTACATAGTACATATAATAAATTGAGCTATAAACCCAAAGAAATAGAAATTCAAAAGTATAAGCTCTATGATTCTTTTAATATATGAAATAAATTTATATTGTAATGTATTTTATAATAAAATTAATGTAAGGAATAAAGCCATTTAAATTTTATAAACTACATATTCTCTTTTCATTTCTTCCCGTCTTTTCCTTTTCCCACCTTTATAAAACTTTTATGAAAATTTCGTAGGTATTCAGCAAAATATATATTAACTAGCGACCCGCCCCGGCTTCGCACGGGTGCAATGGCGGCCGGCCGGTACCGCCGCAAACGCTACGTCCCGCAATTTTTAAATCTGTATAATATCTTCGAAAATATTCACTTAAATCATACGGTGTAAAGGGCCATATAGATCTATATTAAATGAACAATGTATTCAAGGTATTTAATTGGTTAAGGATTAATGCTGTATTGGTTAAAATCGCTTCGAAAATTAACCATTATTTGTCGTAAAAAATAAATGACAAAAAAAAGTTATTGTGGGTTATCCATAAGAGATAGACATATACCCATCGCGGACTTTTCTGTAGACCTTTTCAATGTGTACAATACTTAGTACATTATTTTGATAAAACTCGTAGGGTTCAGCCTGCGTTTGCAATGTAAGCGGAAAAAATTTAATTATTTACGACATCACATTAGAAACCTCAAAAATAACAGTACTTCTCCACTATTTAATGGATGTTATTATACATATAAACCTTCCTCTTGAATCACTCTATCTATTAAAAAAAAACTGCATCAAAATCCGTTGCGTAGTTTCAAAGATTTAAGCGTACAAAGGGACATAGGGACAGCGAAAGCGACTTTGTTTTATACTATGTAGTGATAGTGATGATAAAACAAATAAATAGATATACCTACCTAAATGAAAAAAGTACCATAAAAATATAATAACTATGTGAATTAGATAGTAACTATCGTCTGTGTTATCGTTAAAAGATTTGCGTCGACCAAGCGTCGACATTCTAGTAGATGTAATACTTACAAGAAAAAAATATTATATATTTTAAGTTTGTGTCAAAGAAAATAAAAACAATAGGTAATTTTTTGATAGTCATATCATTATTAACAATTTTCCGTAATACCACAGATAATATAATTATATAGGAAATACCAAAATTATGTAAACCTGCCTACGTAGTATATTTTGTTTTACTACCTATATGTAGAGCAAAATTACCAAAATAAATAAATAAGATCACATGTATTGTTCAATGTAGGGAAATTATTGAAATTGGAATATATGAAAAAATATGTCATCGCTCGTCAATCTATAAAAAGTGCTGTGTTTGATAACATTTCAGCGGATTATAATAGATAAGAACGATAAACCGTATCACAGAGATAATGTCCTATATCAGAAAGTACATAACATGTTGGAAACAAACTTAGATCATTAAGTAATGGATGGAGCACGCTGGCAAATGTTCTAACTAAACTTTCTGCCGGTTTTGGTGCGGGGAGGGTAACTCACACTTTGAAACACTATCACACATTCACAAAAATAATTTGTGTCTTTACAAACTCAAACTATTACAAAATGGACAGACTAGCATGTTTTTGCACACATACATCGATTACACAGAAAAATCTCTATACATATACGTAATAATACAATCGCTCTAAAGGGATGTAACCATATCGATATTACAAAAATAATAATTTTGTTGAAATTAGAAATAACATTAATATTATATTCATAAAAAATACTACACAGGTCATTTGTAACGTTTTCATCATTATTATATGCATACGAAAAAACAATAAAACGCCATTTTATTTGTATTTGAATATGTATTTATTCAACACATCACATATTATATTCAATAAAATAAATATCGGTCCAGAAATTTTTATTATTTCTGTACTGAGGTGTCCATTCTGATTTTCTCCCACAGCATTCAATCCACCTTAGCCTTAAAGCAGGATTTTTTGTAAATCTGAAATATACGCAATATTCGTACATACATATAAATAAAGTAGCTGCTCCGCGCGGTTTCACCCCCGTGGCTCCACTCCTGTTGGTCGTAGCGTGATGATATATACCTTCCTCGATAAATGGGCTATCTAACACCGAAAGAATTTTTCAAATCGGACCAGTAGTTCCCGAGAATAGCGCGTTCAAACAAACAAACAAACAAACAAACTCTTCAGCTTTATAATATTAGTATAGATTACATAATAGAATAATTACAAGATTAACATTACAAAAAAACGGCTAAATGCGAGTCGGACTCGCGCACGAAAGGTTCCGTACCATTAAAATGTTCTGCCAGTTAAAAGTAACCGAGCGTAAATTTTAATAAATATATACAAGACTTACAAAATAAACATTATACTCCTTTTTATGCAGTTGTGTAAAATTTTAATATAATAAAGATTAATTCTCATCTCATTTCAAATTATACTTAGAAAAATATTTTTTTATCGACGTTCAAGTTAAAAGCAGTCCGTCACTAAGAAAGTCGTAAAAATTAACGACCTTTTAAGCGACGAGTTTTTAAATTCAACTCTATCACTAAGTTCATAAAGATTAAATTTGAATTTCTCTTCAAGATAGTCTCGCTACATCACTTTATAGTCTCGTGGGGAGTGCGGTTCAATATCGCGTTCTAAATTCAACTTTATCGCTTAGTTCATAAAGATTAAATTTGTATATTTTCTCTTCAAGATAGTCTCGCTACATCACTTTATAGTCTCGTGGGGAGTGCGGTTCAATATCGCGTTCTAAATTCAACTTTATCGTAGTTCATAAAGATTAAATTTGTATATTTTCTTTCCATGATAGTCTCGTGAGGCCGCATCAATGATCGAGTACACACATGACTCGATTATTTGTCTTGATCATATCGCTAAACGATACATCGACGATTATTAGAAATTGCATTTAATTAGAAATGTACGTTAAAAAAATAAAACAATATACACAAATGAAAGGTTATTCCATCTTTTTTAATATTCGACATGTTTGAATTGCTTCTGCAAGACTTGACAGTGCAAAACGGCATTTTTTGCGGAGCACTCGCAGACGTCCTTTCGATGTTTTACGAATACGCAGAGTGTTCGTAATCGATTACGCAAGTAGTTTTTATGAAAGCATAAGATTTTTCGATTCGAATAATCTTATACCTCGGCAAAAGGGGAAACGCCTGCGTGTGTTATCCATTACTTAATGATCTAAGGAAACAAAAGTAAAAATATGTAAATGTAGCACATAGTGTGTATGTCGCCGTCATCTGTTTGAATTTGCTATTTGATTTAATGATTAGCGCGTTCATTGAATGACGCCAATCAAATGAATGACTAGGCCGAACGTTAAGAAGCGTCAACAACTTGGCGAATTGTTTTTTTTTATTCAATGAACGCACTAGTAATTCAATCAAATAGCAGATTCAACCAGATAACTGCGACATGTAGTAGACAAGAGATGTTCTAAATTAAGATGATTTGAAGATAAATTGTCACTCAAATATCTTAGTGAAATCTCTATTTTATATTGTACTAGCGGTCCGCCCCGGCTTCGCCCGTGGTACATGTTTACGTTTTCTCTACATAAGAACCATCCTCGTACTTCAAAGAATATAATAAAAAAAGAATTATCGAAATCGGTTCAGCCGTTCTCGAGTTATGCGCTTACCAACACATTTTGCGATTCATTTTTATATATATAAAGACTAGCGGTCCGCCCCGGCTTCGCCCGTGGTACATATTTACGTTTTCTCTACATAAAAACTATCCTCGTACTTCAAGGAATATAATAAAAAAATAATTATCGAAATCGGTTCAGCCGTTCTCGAGTTATGCGCTTACCAACACATTTTGCGATACATTTTTAATAATTTTATATATAAGAAGAAGATGACAACATCATGTAGTTCCTTAGAACTTTTCTGAAAAGCAAGTACTTGTGTACAAAATAGTCGGTCATCGCATTCGATTTGACTCTAAAGATAATACGTAATAGTTATTAACGTACTAATTGCGCTTATCTTTTGAGTCAGATCAAAAAGTTTTTGGAAGGATGACTTTGATGTTCGAGCAGAAGTCGATGTTCGAAGTCGCTCTCCTGTCCCTATGTCCCTATATGTCCCTGTGTCACTATGTATGCTTAAATCTTTAAAACTACGCAAAAGATTTTGATGCGGTTTTTTTAAATAGAGTGATTCAAGAGCAAGGTTTTAGTATATAATTTACTAAGTTTTAGACAAAGCGGGCGAAGCCGTGGGCGGGAAGCTATAGTAATTAATAATTATACATATATAACCAACTCCTTTGGCTCAAATTTGACTCAAAGTAATAAATACAAAAAAATTAATTAAATATTTTTAACATTCAGTTGACTATCATCAAAGCTTGTTTTTTATTAGTTTTTTTTTTATAAACAATATGATATATAGTAAGATTTTTATGTTAGAGCCACGAACATTTGCCCCAGCAAATGCTCATGGGGGTATTTGAGTCAGGCATTTTAACAATGATTTTGCGGTTTTGCATTGTGGTAACTGACTAGCTTAGCCTTGTTTAACTGAACCCTGTGGTTATGAATATCTGAGGTTCATCCATCCCTGTGTTCAAGCGAAAAAACTAGAATACCTTTATTTTAATGAGGGTCAAAAGTAGTTGACATGTGTTTTACATAGCCTGAAGAAAATAATTAAAAAAGCTAAGAAATAATGAGACAGTGTAACCGAAAGTTGCGTAATTTTGTGTAAAATGATTTCTCAATATTTTTAATCAAACTACAGACAGCTTATCTAATGTTTTATTTCGTATACGCCAATAATAGTTTAAATACGTAAGTTTAAGGGTTTTTTCTGCTAATCATTCACAATGTTAATATGTAAATCTATTGTTATCCGAAAACTTTATCAAATCATCACCTTATCAGTACAGTTTTAGCCATTTAATAATCAGTATACTAGAGTGCGTGGAGCAGAGCGTATACTTGTACAAAATGACTGTGGCCACAGCTGGTACACAAAATATGAAATTCAACAAAACAGAATCGGAATACAACATGAAATCCATACGGTTTCTACTGCTGACTATCACTACTATGTTTATTGTAAGTAGTTATTTTAGCACATGAATGGAAATGTGACTTTGTTTGTGTTTAAAATGTTTATAAGTTAATTAAAAACTATAGTGTGTGTCTATAAAAATCTTAATAAAAATAATCTTTCTCAATTTTGTGGTTAGAAATTGCTCGTGCAAGTAGGTATATCTTGTGGACGAAACTAGATATAGAGTAGGTACATAGTTGTCGCTAAGAGAAAATTGTTAGGTATTACCATGGACCAATATATATCAAGCTTGACGAAGAAGACCAATCTTGATATAGGTATATTGGTCCATGGTATTACTTATAAATCAGCACACTAACGAACTATGAATTTCTTTTATTATCATTTATTTACTTGAGAATTTATTTACAGACGAACATCTTAATAAATTAAGTAGACTTTTTAATTTCATAATCGAGTACCTTTATTGCATATCCGCTTTTATTTGTGACTAGCGGTCCGCCCCGGCTTCGCCCGTGGTACATATTTACGTTTTCTCTACATAAGAACCATCCTCGTACTTCAAGGAACATAATAGAAAAGAATTATCGAAATCGGTTCAGCCGTTCACACGTGATGCCGTGACAACGCGAAACGGGTGCAGACCCGCCGCCTTTTTATAGCTCCCGCCGCGAAGCGCGTCGAACGCGGCAACTGATACACAAAAATAATCCTTATGGCATGATTCTGTATTCACGCGCGATGACTTATAGCGTATTTCATGTATAACTTTGGTGTTTCTACACCGATTTACATGATTCTTTTACTATAACCTGCCCAGGAGTATGAAGAATAATTGTGCCAAATTTGGTTAAAATCCGTCGTGTAGTTTTTGTTTCTATAACGAATATACAGACAGACAGACAGACAGACAAAAATTTTACTGATTGCATTTTTGGCATCAGTAGCGATCCCTTATCACCCCTTCATAGTTTTTTTTTAAATATATTTCATGTACAGAATTGGCCTCTCTACAGATTTATTATAAGTAAGTATAGATTAATTAATTATTAAGATATTATCTAGATCCATTTGATTGTTTATTTACAGGGGATCTATCGATAATAATTATATCCGGTCGATAAAATATTAAAATACGATAAAAATTAAAAAAGCATTGCCTGAAAACACAAACCTTATAAGAGAATTTAATTATGTAGTTTTAGGAATTCACGCCCATTTGCCCCTGAAAATATGTCCCATACCACCATTTCGTATTTTTTTCTCATTAGCAATTTTGCAACCACATGGGTTTAGTATATTTTTCTATTTGGCAATTTTGCAACATTCCATCAATTAATGAAACTTTAACAACAACTATTCAACTGTACAACAAAATATACAAGTCTATTGTCATGTATAATCTCTTATCTCTTTCATTTCGATGCCATGGAATGTTTCATTTCAAACTAGATGACAATATAGATAAAGGTTTTATACAAACAATTTACTGATGCTGTTTAATATCCGTCGCAATTATAAACACACTAGCTTTTCGCCCGGATTTTCAAAGAAAAATCCACATAGTTCCCGTTCCCGTGGGATTTTCCGGATAACACCTATCCTATGGGTTAATCCAAGTTACCCTCTATATCACAGCTCTATATGTGTGCTAAATTTCATTGCAATCGGTTCTGTAGTATTTGCGTGAAAGAGTAACAAACATACACATACATCCATCCTCACAAATTTCGCATTTATAATTTTATATATATGTATATAGGATAGGAAAAGATGTATTTTTCTTACGGTTCATTTACATCAAACGAACATAGAGCTAGAGCAAGAGCAAGAGTATTCATTCGTGATCTTTTAGTCTCGTATTCAGTGTTGTTCAGTAGGAACATTGCATAGAACTATTTCGAATGCACTAAGAACAACGAAAGAATGCTCTACGCCTGTTTACACTTAAATATGTATTTTTACATAGCGGGGTTAGAATGAGCATTCGCTCCTTTGGTGTAAATGCACCGTTACTTATAATAACAATGCCTCTATTTTTCAGATAATAGCCGGTTTGATGATAGTTCTGGGTATCACAGTATACACGCATTATCACCATTTCACGTTTTTCTATGAAGCCGCTAAAAGTGGCAGGTTTCTGACTCCCTCGTTGATGTGCGTCCTGTTTGGGATGATGCTCTTCATCATCACACTGTTCGGTTTCTTTGGAAGCTTGAAGCAGAGCACATGCTTGGTTAATTTGGTAAGTCAGCGCCTAATATGTGTATGTTGTTTGTCATGGCATAGTTTAAATAAATATTGCGTCTTTGTTATTTAAATATAAATAGGTAGGTAGGAAAAAAAATTATATGAATATAGTTAGTTACAGTTAAAAAAATAAATGGCACTAGGAAATTTGACACCTTTTTCACATCTTGAAATTGAAATTTTAAGCGTAATCTTTATAACGTCAGAATTTCGTAAAGTAATATCACAGTTGGTAATATTTAAAAATGTCTGGATGATTTTGCTGATGTATATTTCGTTTTCAGTATGCGTTTTTCCTGTTCCTGATGGTGATTTTAAAACTGGTGCTTGTAATAATGTCGTTCACATTGAGTGCAGACAAACTATTGAATTATGTGAGTGTGCCCGTCGAAGATTACGTCAACGACCCCGAAATTAAAGTGGAAATTGATATTTTACAAAATACGGTAAGTGTACAAATTACTTATTTAAAGATAAGTATTAAGTAGGTTAATTATTCAATTGGCTTTCGGTTATGTTTGGTAATTTACTAGATTTTCACCCATGGCTATGATACCGCGTGAAAGGACTGTTTGTCTGTTTCTGTTCCAAATTTTATCAAAATTGTTTTAGTGGTTATGGACTGAAAGGGAAACAGAATAATTATTATAGTTATTTTAAAGTATGTTTTATTTTACATCATTCAGAATTTGTCACAGATTTGTGATAACGTATACCAGATTTTTTTTTCGCGTAAAGTAAAAAATAATTTGGAAAATCCAAAAGTGCACGCCTCATAATTTTTTTTTAATAAATATTTATTAATTATTATTTTTGTTTATTTAATAACAATTAAACCACATCGAATCAGACCCTGAAAAATGAAAGGGTTCTATTCCTGAGCATACTCAAGCGTAAGAGAAAAAAAAAGACTCGATTAGTAAAGTATTTCGGTCGCTATCGTGTTAACAAGAAAAAGGATCCGCACATACAGACACACGGACGTCCAAGACAGAACTTTTTTAAACTGTTTTTTAACTAGTTTAAATAACAAAAATGACATCAAAAATATCATGAACGTTAATAATAGTGTTTTTTCTTAATATGTGTGTGTATGTATTATCTTACAAGTGCAATGTATGATACATAAAGACATTTTAAGTTTGAAAAATCAGATGTTTTGCGCGAAGTGACAGTAGTACCCACCTCAACGCTTCGCTTATGAGGCGTGCAATAGTGTACAAAATTATAATATTATGACTTTTATATTTTGAGACTATTTACTGTGCCTATACTAAGTATTTGTATGCAACTCTTTACGTTTCAATTGACGTTTTACCATTACATATTTTATGCTGCAAATGTTTAAAAGAAAACAATTATTTAGAATTTAAAGATGTAAATCGGATATAGTATCGGATACAATCGGATATCTAATCTTCACTTTGATTTCAGCTGAACTGTTGCGGCAGTACATCCTACCGCGATTATGCTGGCATGAACTTCACCAGCGAAGACTCCACTGTTATAATAGCCAGCGCGTATGCCGACTCTGTGGTGGTCCCTGCGACGTGCTGCGTCACAACTGGCGAGGTGTACTGCACTAGGCTGAGAGCTTCAGGGTGCAAATCCGCCTTGGTCAACATGCTTATTCAGAATTCTAGTGTGATCGGTGTTTTGGGAGTGTCTGTCACTTTTATACAGGTAAGGATGTTTCTTATCATTTTTTTTGTTTTCGTTTATTTGGGCTGTGGAAGTAAGTTATTTTATTAGTGTGAGTTGGTTTTGTCCTAAATGGAAATGTAATTAAATTTCGTTATTTAAATGAATGTACTAAGTTAAATAAAGTAAGTTAAGAATGATAGGTAGGTACCTACTAAGTTAAAAAAATGGATACTCATTTCTTAGACTCATTTTGTTTTCCAAAATTCAAAAATTCCACAGCGAAAGGCTCTACAAAATGTAGATCATCAATTATAATAGATCAATAATCACAGATAACGGCCAAAACATAGATTCGTCGCTATCGGAATAAATAATGATGTTATCGGTAGATAGGTACCTACCTAATTGTGAAATTGTAGAAGTAACACAAACAAACTTTTTATTATAGCGTGATAGTCAGTCGTAGGGATTTGCAAATTGCAATAAATATTAATATCAACTACATAATATATTATTAGTGAGGATTAAAAAATTAAAATATGGATTAGATAATATTTTTTTAAGTTAATCTTAATCCTCATACCTAGTAGGTACATAGTTAGGTACCTACGTAAAAAATGTAAATTTGTTACCATTTAGCATAAGCCTAGTAATTGACCTCGTACTCATGCTCGTATAACATAAATAGGGACCAATATTTTTAGTGGCCTTCAATCTTCATTTTGTATAAATATCTAATAATTTTATGTTATTATTTGTACATTATAGATCCTCGGTATCATCTTTGCGCTTCTCTTAGCTCGCTGCATCCGAAAAATGAAAAGCGAAAGGGCTCTAATGCTATGGACAATAAAAGAACAGATGATTATGGCGCGAAAAACGGAGGAGGACAACACTAGTGATAATAACACAGTCTATATTGCCCAACCTGACTCAAGCACGGCATAGACCATAGATAATAATTAATCAGAAATATATAAATCTGTGTATAAATCACATTGCACACCGTGCACACTTTAATTATAATAGCAAGCAAGCAACAGTTAAAAACAGTTATGCTAATTATTATTATTATCCGTTTCTCGACTTTTTCGTGTGGATTCATTGTATATTTTATTGATTCTAGTTCAGTATTATAATATTATCTGTGTAGATGTTATTAATTAATTTTCAATTCAATTTTTTCTTTCAATGTGGTTCAATCAGGCTCAATCGATTAGTAACTCAATGATCTATAATAATAAATTCATCATTATAAAAATATGATAATACCTACTTAGTCATGTTTTATTGTTTAAAATACTATTGTATTAATCATTGTATTATAAATATATTTTATACAACTTTTTTCTTGTCTTACATTCATTTCGCTATTTATGACCTATTCATTTTATAATCGCATAAATAAAAAAAATTGGACAGCTTTTTTTATCTATAAGTACTAATATTATAAAGAGGAAAAGTTTGTAATTATGTAAGTATGTATGTATGTATGGTTTTCAGTTTTCACGCATAAACTACTGGACCGATTTCAAAAATTCTTTCACCATTAGAAAGCTGCATCTTCACTGAGCAACATAGGCTATATTGCATTTTCAAAAAAATTAGAGATCCTTACCAAAAATGCAATAATGTAACCCAAGGTGTAAAAAATTCCTTAATAAAAATGCTGTCATCGCGTGCGCTGCGGAATCTATTGAAGATAGAACAAAAAAATGTTCTACGGTATTATAGAATGGATCAATATCTACAAGAAAGTCCGCGATACCATATGTCCATCTTCAGTAGTTATGTTACTACAACAACTTTTTTACGTTTTCAAAGTAAATAGAAGTGCCGACAGTAATCAAACCATGTTATCCATACACATATATTAATCCTTATCCCATTAAATGATGTTTTATTATAGACTGTTTCAATACCAGCAAAATACTTTTTAAATAAAAAAAAATTGGATATTCCATTCAAAAGATATAACGAATTTTTAAAAGTGTCAATCTACAGAAAATAGTAGGTATAATGAGCAGGCGTAGTGCGGGACGGGGTGAAGGTGATTTTCATGTGATTAAAAATTAAACCTATAGTCCGACCTATAGTAGACTTTTCACTGTCACGATATCGCTATCTATGCGGGTGAAACCGCAGGGCATTGCTAGTCTATACTAATATTATAAAGAGGAAAGGGTTGTATGTATGTATGCTTTTCACGCATAAACTACTGGACCGATTTTGATGAAATTTGGCACAGATATTCTTTAGAGCTTAGACCCTGAGAAAGAACATAGGCTACCTTTTATTGCAAAGTATGTAACACGGGCGAAGCCGGGGCGGACCGCTAGTAATTTATATTTATAAAAAAAGCCTATTAGGCCGCGCGCCGTCTCTTATTAAGTTTACACAGTTAACAATGAATAATTTGTTTAAAATTAACAAATTATTGAATAATGAAAGTGAGATATTGGCATAGTAAAATAATAATATTGTGTGAAATTAAGAAGAAATAAAACAAATTCTTTTATTACAAAATTTCTATTCAGGTAAACATAAATAGTATTGCTTATTCAATCAATTATTCAAGTCTTCAATCAATTATTTGGTTCTTATATCTCGATCTGTGATCCCAAAACTGTTTGGCTTTATTTCTTATTTCATCTCCGATGATTTTGTGTGAGCCGTTAGGCATGTATGGGGGAGTGAACTCTCTATAGGCTATGCATACTCTTCTTTCTTTTATATCCTCTCTTAGAACACAATGTTCCCAATGGTATCTTGGTTCTCCATACAACACGGTCAAGGAACGCCTGCAAAAGAAAATGTTTAAAATTACTTGTATAATGTATTAGCTGTGAAAAGCAAGAGTTATATTAAAGTGGAAAAAAACACTTGAAAACAACATGTGAAATTACAAATATTTAAATAATTTTAATGATCAAACATAGTATTTATATTATTACTAGTGGTCCGCCCGTGGTCCGCCCCGGCTTCGCCCGAGGAACCTACATGTTTAAACTATCCTATCTCTCAAGTTGGATCGAACTGCAAATGGTGTGCGAATTTTATTATAATCGGTTAAGTGGTTTAGGAGTCCATTGAGGACAAACATTGTGACACGAGATTTATATATATTAAGATTAGTCCCTATTACATATCATTTCACAACATTCTAATTTAAAGTATGTACAGAAAAAATAATTTTGTTATTTTAGCGTGGTGGTAAATACACAAACTTCTTCATTTTTACTAAATACAGTCTTTATCTTTTATGGTTCCTTCTCATATTTTGTATCTCTAATATATTGAGAAACTTTGCACAACTTTATTGCCTTCAATATCAAAATGTTTCATTGAATGTTTCAATGTCAGAGATAGTTTTTTATAGTAGAAGCGATGTATTTACATAATTTGATATTGCACAACATTATGAAGTGATCACTTACCGAACTAAAGGTATCCTTACAATTGCATCACTATTGATGACTGGTCTACATGATTCCAACATATTTTTATTGTTCTTAAACTCTAAATCTATATAACCATTGGGTTGCACCAGCGGTGGAAATTCTTCAGCTGACAATAAGTTATATTTATTTTTATCACCTTTATATACAGTCATGGTTAAAGCAGTGTCCGATAAACAGTTCACAGTCACAACCCTCTCTCCCCAGATCCAACAATCATCTATGTGTGGATCTATTGACGCACCTGTGATAGGATTATATTCCAAAGAACATTGTTCTATAACTTTGTAGCCTTTCAATAGTTCAATTGTTTCGAATCTGTCTTGCAAATATTTAGAGAATTGCGGGAAGCCGTCAAAATTACCTGGTACTATTCTTTTCTTTTTAAAATTTGTTTTTGGTCCAAAATTCTGCTTTCGCCGGCCACTTTGTGATACATCCCAAGGTACTTCATCAATTGCTTTCATTAGTTCATTTTCTTCGTCTTCCGATATAAAATCTAATTGTATAAACACTCCCGGAAAACTCAATGATTCGCCTCTATGATTTGGATGTTCTTTATACGAATCGATATCCCATCCAGGCCAAGCTTTACAACAATAAGGGCAATACACATAACCTCTTGTTTTGTCTAGTGTTATTGTTGGCTTAAATTCTGCAGCACCGTACTTAGTTTCACAAACTAAACAGGTTCGACAACCTTTGCAGCCGCACGGTCGAGGCTTCATTATGTATTTTGATTATATTTACTCAATAATTTATATTAACTGTTCTTTGAAAGAGAACAACATGACTAGGTACGTTTTTCATTCAAAATAATTTATAAAACTAACTATAAAATCATGAAATATCGTAGAGGGAGAATGAACCATTCTCACTCTACGTGAAATATCTATTATGATATGACATTATGACATTAATGACAATTGACATTCAGGATTTGATTTGACAAAATAATGACAAAAAACATATAGCTGACAGCTGTCGCCTGTCAAAAAGACAGAGTACTTTTTTCTGCTGACTGCTGCTTAGCGGTGACAGATTTTTGAGTGTGTTGTTAGATGCGGTTATAATTTTTCCCTATTTACTATTTTTAATTATTTACTTTATTTTTTGAATTATCAATGTCACGAGATAAATAACATAATATGTAAAAGGATCTTGAATTAATTGTTAGATAATTTCTGCATCCGTTGGTTCATAGCACACATATAACTTCCTTACTTAATTTAGCTACTAAAGTAAGGACATACATGATACGAAGCTTCTCATTTCTAAATGAGCTTCTAAATTTAGTGAAGTGTAATAAGCGCATTACCTGGACTATGCCTCATTCCTTTCTTTGATCGAGACTATTTTTCGTGGCAAAAGATAAAAAGCTTAAATTATGTGAATTAGAAGGAGGACTTAATTTATATTAAATAATATGATAGGGGAAATGGGAAACGTAAATCATAGGAAGGCGGAATGCTCTCCACCAAAGTAGGTAAGTATGTTATGCAAAACCTTAATGTTTTCCATTGAGATAATATTACTACGTATGGAGACGATACCGCCTACACCACTTATGTTCCGCTCAACCACATAATGTTCTGTGCGCTCAACATAGGTCAAAATATGGCCTCACTGCACTCAGTCGCTTTAGCGCGATGGTCGCGTTCATGTCTTGTTTGTTTTAAAATTTAAAGCAAAAAACCAAGAAACTCATTACATATGCCCTCGAGTGTGTTGCGAACTTGCGATATTGCACTAATAATTCAAGTAATGCGGCAAAGTGCAAAGAAATAACTTTTCATCAGTAATTAATAAGATTATCATTTTCATTAAACTTGGTTCTAGCAAAATTTTTCGCGGGCGCCATTTTACGTCATTTGTCATAGACTAAAAATTTAAGAAACGGCATTGGGTATGAAAGATGTATATATAGTACTGTATATTAGATTACGTAAATTTTTATAGTGGAAAATAATAATTTTAAACCTTTAGAAAAGATTGTAGTGTGTATATTATCTGAAAAAAGGTTAAATCATGAAAGATGAAAATAAATTACTTACGTATCATTTTATTTTGTTACATTGATTGGTTTTAATTGATAAGTTTATTAATAATTTATATAAGATTAATTATATGTTTTTGTTACATTGATTGTTCCTAATTGATAAGTAATAGGCAAAATATTTACAAGTTTCGCGTCTATAGCGGTGAGTCGATGACATCGCTTAATTTATGACTCACAAGCCGCCCCGCGCCGCGCCGCCGCGCTTGCAGTACAGATTTTGTTCATGGTGTCTCCTCTATACGTTGTAGCTCAATGATGTTTCCCCTATGTTATTTTTTAGTGTCATGGTCGTGGATCAATCGAAGATTCGGGAATTTCTCTATAATAATGTATGTAAGTAATAATAAAATGATGTATTATAATATTTGTGTGTAAATTTATAAAGAACAGAAAAAAATCGATCACGGGGCGGGACACGAACCCGCATCCTTTCGCGCCATTCCGGGGCGGATGCCTGACCAACTCAGCCACTCGTGACTCGCCAGAGCAATCGAATTTATTCTATTCTTTCAGTTTTGTTTTATGTGTCTGAAGGGACACACCGCGCGCCATCTATTGAGATGATTAACAACCATTTCAACCAATATGAAGCACTTTTCAGTGAATACAATATTGTAACGATGGAACACGACCTTTTTTGTTGAATTTATATTTTTGGTTTTAAGGCATTCAAATGCTTTATAAAATATATAAATTTATAAAGAATAGAAAAGTCCCGCTTCGTGATCGAATTTTTTCTATTCTTTATAAATTTATATTTTTATAGCATTTGAATGCCTTAAAACCAAAAATATAAATTCAATATTTGTGTGATCAATGATAATATAAATTTACAATACATGATATTTCAACAACTATACTTTTATCTCAGCCACATGGCCCAAGTTAGTCACTATTAGTTCGGTGTTGCGACGCCCCTTTAAATTTATTTTTGTTATAGTTTTACAAAATTTAGTTCAAATTTACT
>CAJQZN010041435.1:0-21854 GCA_907164685.1 Colias eurytheme
CCACTCAAATAAGTACGTAATTTAAATGTACTGAGGTCCTGCTGGTTGAAAGACCGACTGAATGTGTGTTTAGCCTTAATTACCGCGCAAACACTCGTCTCACCAATACAGATCGTGTGTTGCGAAATATTTAATAACCCGCTGCTGTATTTGCAGAACTCACTATTGTGAGGTATTAAATGACAGCAAATAGATGCTTAAAGTAAATCCGTAGTACGTTATGTGACTAGTAAATATATGTTTATATGTTGGCTACCTACCTGAAGCTGTAAGAATTTTTTTCTGAATTTTATATGTAATAGCTTAAAAAATCATCATGAAATTACAACTTTAAACTTTTGTTTATTTTAAAGTATGCGGATGTACTTAAGACATCCCTATTGGAAATTAGGAAAAATTGTCCAAATCGCAACTTTTTAAACAGTGATTTGAAAGAACTCAAAACATGTTGTAAATTAGCAGCTTCTAATGGCTATTAAAAAGCTGCACTTTTACGATAATATGTCTTAAACACAGATAGGTACCTCTATACACAGTACTCAGGTTTTTAAGTAACCTTTCAACAGAAAACGATACGAAACGATACTAAGAATCAGATGAGTCATGGATCAATCTACTGCTACACAATCGAACATCGTCTTTACACGTTTAACAGTAATCGCAAATCAAATTAAATAAACTCGTTAGACATGAAAATTACATTTTCTGTTAGTTTTATGTAACAGGAAAGTAAATAATTAGACAAGTGATTGAAATGTAATAACTTCTTTCAATCAACTTGTTGCGGATATATTAAACATACATATTTAGTAATGTTGTAGGCCTAGATTTGGTTCATTATATTCATTAATAGGAGTATGATTATGCCTATTTAATAATAAACATAATCATTAATGAATAATATCTGAATTTCACTGTTTTATTTGAGTTAAAGTTATCGTGCTAATGCTGTTTTTATTTCCTTTATGTCATTATCTTGGGGATGCTATTTGTATCCCAACTTTGATCTTCATGAAAATGTGTTCTAGGGTTTAGACAAATCATTACTAAAGAATCGTCAACCAATTGTTTCTAGCTACTTATTTTTAATTATTTCTTAAATAATTATAAATAACGCGTTCTGTAAAAGTATATATATATATATATATTTTTTATATCTTTAAGACATAATCAATCACAGTGTTTTTATACATACGGACTTTAAAGTCGATGCAATTCTAACAAAATATTATTTACTTAATTTATTTTCGCACACGTCATGTCAAGTGATTGTATCAGCAGTGGCAAATAAATGTTTTTAAACCGTCCTTTACATTTATGTTACAACAATAAAACGAAATATTTTCAACCACATATAATAATATACAGTTAGTAAGTCTATGTTGACTTATAATTTCAATGACGTTTTTTGCTATATTTCCGCGAGCCAGTCCTAGCTGACAAGTTATTCTATTGGTCGCTAGTTTTGTGTGGATAAGTCAAATATTATCAGAATTCATTATACATACTAAGTATAGATTCTCGAGAAAAGATTGAATGAGAACTAAATTTGTAAGTTGAATCTTATGCGAATTAATTAAAATATTTTAAATATTCTTTATATAATTATAACAAGTTATGTTTGTACTAAATATATTATTAGCTATGCAGATTTGATTAGGGGTTAAATATAGTAGCTATACATGTTGTCATTGAATTTAATAACAGCTTTTATTATTAGTTGCTGGTTTATTAAAATGTAAAAAATATTCATTTATGTTTAAATATTTTAATACATTAAAAAAAAAGATAGAAATCTATTTCTAAATTGCCCGAATTAATTTTATTTTTAAAATAGAAATCCATATTATTCTAACGTTGATAGAGCGAGGTGAATGTCCTCTCTTGTCCTCTACAAGAGTTATATCTCTTAAAGGCCTCTCACTGAAATCCTCACAGTTTGGTTTATATCTTTACTTTAAAAATTTACACATCGTTGAGTATACCAATTGTATGAATGTTTGGGTCAAATGGGTCGATAAGAAATGATTATTGCGTTCACCATTTAATATTTATGTCTGAAACTTCAGGTTTAATGCTATACAAAATTCTTCGTTTTGAATTTTATTTCAAGTTTCAAGTTTTGAATCAATTTTTTCAGGTATTAATGTCAACGAAAAATATTTTTTTGTAATACTTAAATGTATTTATAAGCTATTGTTTTTAAATTGAAACAAACTTCTGTTTGTGGTTTGGTGGTTTGCAATAAAATGTTGATATTTATTGCCTAGAATTAATTAGCACGTCAGAGCTTTATTATTTACGATAAATTATTATGTTTTTACAGTTTAATATACAACTCAAAATACATCTTATTTTAGACTCGTAACGTGGCTTAGCGTGTGACTTAGTATATTATGTTTTTGGTATGTTTTTCTCATTATAATATTATAGGAGGGTTTTATACTAGGTTACAGAACCGTAATGAAAAGAAAGTATATTTATTGAATTTTATTTTACTTGCGTTCAAAAAGGGTCTGGGTAAAATAATAGAGTCAATACATTTTTTTTCATAACAACTCGTTAAAAATGCAATTAATAATGGCATTGAATAGTATTCTATTATCTATAGCACTTGTATACACAATCCCAGCGATGTATATATTATTTTTGTATAATAGAAGGTTTTAAATTTAATTTATTTAAAGCCTGAAAACATGACGGGGAAACCCAGGAGCAAGCTTGGACCTTCCTCTCCACAGCTGACCTACTGACGGATTGTTGACCCCAACGCTCTGTCACTTTTCTTCATATTTCATTACCAATGACGATAGTTCTTTATGAAAATGATGCCTTTTTATGTTATTATTAAAATAAATGATATGTGTACAGATGATAGAGAAAAATCCAATTATGTTTTGTAGAGCTTTAATATTAAGTGAATATCTAACTTTAAATTATACCTACGTATGAGGTGCAAATGTTTGTAAACCAAAAGTTAGAAATTACTTTTAAAAGTAAAATGTAAATCTGTAAATAACTAATTTATTAACTTTTGCAGCAGTTTCAATTAAGTTTGCGGTTTCAATTAAGATAATACAGGTAAATAGGTTATTATATCTGAAGTTTCAAAAAGCGATCTTTTTATTAAATAAGTAAACGATCATGTAAAATGTATAAAAATAAGTTAAAATACTTAAGAAAACACAAAGAACCGTTAATTTCCCAAACATTAATTTAACATATAATTAAGTAATTCAAGATAAAAGTTTATCGTTGTTTTAATAAGTCTATTCACACGTTTGTTGCAATTATTTAACGAGAATTTAAAGAAAGGTCTATAAAGGTGGATGGTGAGGCCTACGGGTGTTGTCCTACTTCTTACAAGAGTAATGACCTCAGTACTTTGTATAAATTCCGCCAGTCATAATTTTCCTATTATATCAGTGAGCATTATAAAGCGGAATCATAAGTTAAAACAAAGAGCTTTTGTACTTTGGTAGTTAATAACTAGTTACGGATCGTGGAGACTGTCCTAAATTCATTCTTTTTTTTGAACGTAAGTTATATTCAAGGCTAAAATTTTCTTTGTTAACGATATATGTACATTACTTTGGAATAAAATTTGATTATTATTTAATACACAAGGCTTTGTTCCCATTTATTAATAAAAAATTCTATAAGCATAATAATTTAAGAATTTACATTCGCCTTAATATTATCATAAAAAGATATACAAATTTATCACGATAAAGCCTACCTAAATCTAAATTGATACAGCGTTAACGCTTTTCGAGTATTTCTGCATTTGACAAGACATGCAATATTTGTCAAAGTCAGTATTTCATAGTTCAAACAACTTGATAGTGGTTCGTCACGTCGAGTTTGACTTGCTTCGACAAATTTAGCACACTTAAGGCTCTGTCGTCGTGACGCTCAGCTTGTAAACTCCAGGCAGTTTGCTTATTCATTAGAGCGTTACATTTTCATGTTAGAAATAGTTTTCATAAATTCATAGGCGGTGTATTTGGATGTGCTTTATACATTTAATTTTTTTTGGAAGTAAAAATGCATTTTGTGGTTTTATATAAATTAATTCTTGTACATAATACATTTAAATCCTATCACTTTATACAAACGTTGATTAAGAATAAAAACCACCACCCAATTTACAAATGTGTGTGTTCTTTTAGTTTTAATCGTTAATTTTACATAAATGAATACACGCACTGCATAAACAACTGTATGTGATATTAAAATCAGGAAATTATATTATCTATTTTAGCATTTTAATTTTATTCAGAATGGTTATATGGTTAGATTTTCAAATTAAGACATAACATTAGTACTAAATCTATTTGTTTTTGTATATTAAGGGCTGATTTTTCAATTCGTGGTTATTTATTCGGCAAATAACGTATTAAACTACCATTTTAAAATTGTATTCTAATTGCCCATATTTGACAGTTTGCAGGTGGCATTTTAATATTATCCTTATAAATTATAATAATCCCAGATTAATTCAAAAGCCTATTTGATTGGTTTGGTAGAAATTTGTTTACCTAGTATTACATTTTTACAATATCCCGTCAATACTCATAACTTCCTCTCTCGAAGGTCCTCTTCGAAGGATTCGAAATCAGGGAGCTTTTGAAGTGATCACATTATAATTTCTGTTTTTATGACATGTACCTACATACTAAAAGGTATACAACATAGAGATTCAAGGATATTAAAATTGCAATAAAACATTAAAATATTTTAAATAAACGATAGCGGACATTATCCTGAAATGTCCATGTAAATGAGGACGAATCCATAAACCAGAATCAATTTCAACAGCGTCAAGCGTACGTCTTACATTATCTGATTATATGCAAGTTTTTTCGAATGAAATATATATGTATATAATATGCTTATTTAGTAGTCGATAAATGGCTCATGTTGGCATTTTGCAAGTGTTCGAACAATGTTGCCGCACTCGTTGGCACGGGACAAACAGGATAGGGACCGGTTGGGCGTCTATCAGAAACCACGTATGGATATAGGTTTTATGTGCACACCATTTATTTATTGGTTCATTATGTTGCTGCTAGCGTCGAGATGGCCAAGTAAACTGAGGGACACTCAAATAAACAATTACTGTTGTTGTTTGTTTGATGGAACTTAAAATGTTTACTCGTAATGTCATGTTTTCTATTACCACTACGAGACATAAAATATACTAAAAAAACATTCAAAAGGCTGCAGGTACAGGTGAAAAATGGGAAGTACATATTACATAAATATTATTTGCTGAGTGGTATTAGCTAAAGAACGAAACAATCGATCATATTTTTATCTCAGCACAAAATAGTATTTGAAATTCAAATTTTATTTAAATCAAGATCGACGTTTCTATTTAAGACTTGAGATTACACTTTATAAAGCTAAATTGATTAATGCTATTTTATATGGTCCTATAAATTATTGAAACGATATATAAATATTGTAAATAAAAATAAATTGGTCTTGTAAAACAAGGTGTTGTCGATACAAAACATATCAATATATGGGGTAGATTTTATCTAGCTGGAAAGTAATAGCGCTCTACTGACTATTGTCCAATAAAAAGGGACATTGAAGTCCTAAAAAATGGCACTCATTTGTTTTTAGCGATGTATATGTTGCAAGAGTCAGTAGGTAATGTATAAATTTAAATACATAAAAAAGTATGGACAGTTATTTTTACAAACATCATCAAGACTTTTTACGACATTTTCGTTATCTTGCGGTTTTAGTAATGGTATCTACTTTGTTTTTAATTTATAAAAGAATTATCTTTTCCTTACAAACAGTGCGGCTCGAGTTTAGGTATTGTAACCTTCCTGGCTTCCTGATGTACTGAACTTGATAAGATTAAAAAAAATTGCTGGCGACCATGACTTTCAAATGATTGTGCACAATATACCAAGATTCAGGTAAATACCTAAGGTAAACACGATCGCGATGTGGAAAACCAGATTCCTCTATCTAAAGGGAACAAAAGTTTTAATTCGTTAGTGTCCTTGTCCAGACTATGAAGCAAGTTCTTGATATTTGCTACAAGCTAACTTTATATGACTTAAGTTACTGAATACACTGATGTGTAGTAAATTAAAAACTTTGTTTGCTTAAATATGAAATAGAAATTTGCCTTTCAAATATTGAATTAAAATGTGCTTCCAACTTTTTACTACACTGCATATTAGAATCTTATTACAAAAAATAATCGAACAAGCGTAGAACAAGCGAAGTATGGTGTTTATTTGTATTTTTATATGAATCTATATTAACGTAGAGTAGAGTCCCCTCTATAGAAACGGTATGAAAAACATGTTTATCAAATACCAAGTTTAGCTTATGTAGGTAGATAATACGAAATAAAGTTACCCAGTTTTAATAGACTAAGGCTTGATTCGCTAGTTGGGTAACAATTTTCACATGAGAGTGATAATGAACTTTAAACATACGTATGATAATATCCATTGTATTAACCTTAATAAACTGTTTAAGACGTAATAGATACTTTAGAGCTTCAATAGTATACTACTAAACTAATGAATAATTAAAAAATGTTGATAGACACAAAAACCTTCAAGAAATAGCTGTAAAAATATATAAATGCTTTCGCGCATGTTAGTTTAGTTTGAAAATGATGGGCTTTAAATTCGAAAATAATACAGCAAGTGAACCTTAACTATGTTTATGTCCCATTATTCAAGCGTTGAACATAATGTAATAGAGTTACGGCTAAGTGCCCAACGTTTGTCCTTACATTCAAAGAATATCTGAACCTATTTTGTTTTTCAGAATCACCATAATACGAGAAATAACTGACGACTGCTATTTTAAGAAATAAGCAGTGGAATATAATCTTGAATCTGATTGGTATAATTTTGTTTACCACTAGGATGTGTTATTCCGAATTTAATAGTATCCGTGAATAAGTAAAACTAAAAATGATATAATATTATATATGGCAGCTCTATAGTACCTACTATGCAGTATTACTTACTTTTATATATATATATTAGATTTATTTTGTTTAAATCGAACTAACATATACTTTAAAGTACTTTTGTTAAAAATAGCACTCTTAATAGTGAATATTTTAAACTCAAAATACTTTAAACCTCATGTAATTGTAACTCATATAAGTCACGTATAGCATGCAAATTTAGAATTGCAATACGTATAAAATATATGCTAAATTTCGATCGCTTAAAATTCATATTCAAATTAATGTAACGTCATGTCCTCTTGGAGGAGACTTTAATATACGTAAACATGTATTACATAATCTTTGTGCGAAGTAAGAGCCAGCACCTAGGGCTGTTCAAAATGTTTAGAGGTAATTACATGATATTACATACTATGTTTGTACTACTTACTCTCTTTAGATAATGATCAACTATTTGTGTCACGATCTCTAGACCACAAAGATTACACAGTCATCCAAACACTAAAGAATATACACTGATATTCTCATTCTAAATAAGCATAATGTATGCATTACTTAATATATTTTTATTACTAATATATTAATACATATATTTTAATATATTTTTATTATATTTATTATTAATTAATATATAATAATTATATACTGGATAACTATAATCAGATTATGATCTGATTAAAGTTATCCAGTATTCGATAGAGCACTATTAATTAGGTAACCATTGTTGTTTCGGTCACATTAATGAATGAATGGAATGGCGTTCTGGAATGAAAATAAAAAATACGAAAAATTCATATCAGTTATTACATTTGCGCTATATTTCTAAGATTTAAAGAAAGAAATTAAGCATTAAAAATAAGTATTATTTCACACTCATTGGTATGAATGGATATGAATAAATTTAGCAAGCTTTTTGTTTCATATTGTCAATATTTATTTATACATACCATAGCGCTTTTGAAAATACAATAAAAATCACAAGTAGTAATAATTATTAACATGCAATAAGTAAAAAATCAATTTCTAAACTAAGCTCTCTAGCAGCCCTAATGTCGTGTCGCTAAGGTGCGCGGGAGTGGAGCGCACCGCTGCAGTCATGGTCAAGGACTTAGCTATACTTCATTATATTCACGATTGCTAACTTACGATTTATGTTTGTTTATCTTATTCAATCGAATTATAATCTTTACGAGATCCTTTATCGTTTTAGTATGTATCAAAGGTTGTAAAATATTTTAATAATCCGAGTTATGTAACTTTCTGGAGCGAAATTAATTTTAAATGTACATGTTTTTCAAAATTACTGTATCTTATGCAGTTTTGATTATTTTATAAAAGTAAATCCAAATCCATGAAAGTTCATTTCTTAAGCTTTACGTTGGGTTCATATAAATCAATAAATGACACATCACTTAATACAAATTGAGTATTTTATTTGTAAGTAAGCATCATTAAATATAATATAATGTGCATTAATCTAATGATAAACAAAGTAATTAATCAATTATTTAATTAATTCTAACATTACTTCGTAATATTATTATGATATGAACAATTTCAAAGAATGACTAATATCGAATTTGTCATCGGCACACCTTGAGTATTGTAAAGGTTCATCTAGAGATGCATTTATTTTGAAATTGTAATGATGAATCGGGTCTTGTACCTGTCGCATTATCTACACAATCGACGCTTATTGCACATTTATCTGTTTATTTTGAGGCTCATAAATATTTTCACAAGAAAGTTCTCGAAAGATAAGATGCTTTTAAATTTAAACAATGTTTTTCTACTTATCGATCGTTACGTAAATTTTTCCGTCATGAATTGCGCTGTGTCTATTGAATTATTGGAATTACGCATTCCAATAAGTAAAACAAAATAATTCAAACAGTTTGTTTATATTTATGTTTTGATAGCTTCATGCATTATATTTACAATTCATTTTCCGTAATAAACACATTCTTTCTGAGAGAGTTCTTTATATTATCTGACTAGTGTTTCCATAATAACTATTATTGGTCCGTGAATTAGCAATTTTACTTCACTGAAACATATTCTTGATAAGAATAATCGGGCACATCACTAAAACGCATAATTTTATAGCTTTTCATCTTTACGTAGGATGATTAATACCAGAATATCATATTCTTTGTCTATATATCGTGTCTATTGATGTGACAAATATGGAGTGTCTACAAAAAACAATTTGCGATTCATCCATCACTGCTCCACGTTTATTTTTGTTCGTTCATTTATGTGTAATGTGTGGGTGTATATTGTGTACTGCTTGCACAATGACTAAACCTTGGAGATGAAAAAAGATACATATTGTTAAGATGAATAAGTGAACTTGAGCTTAAAACGAGATGTTTATGATCATACAGGTTATATGTGCCTGTCTCTACACTATAAAGCATATTTCGTGTCTTGTCTCCATACTGAATAATTTATGCTATCTTTTATTGATATTTATAGTTTTCGAATAAATTTCAATAAGACATATGTTTCCATTTTTGTCGAAGATGCAAGCAAAACTGAAATTTTTAACATTAACAGCTTACTAGAGCTGATTTTTAAAATACATGTCAATATTGTTTTTACTTAAATTAAGATAAAATTAATTGTATCTCATTTGTATCGAACAAGATGATACTTGTTATCAATCTAAAATTAGTTAGTAAAAATTAAAACTCGATTTTACGATGGGGAGTGGCGATTAATTAAAAACTTTAGCTCTCTTTTTCTCTTTTATTGTACATACATTCCCATTTATTATTATTGTAGTACCATAATATTAAAATTATATACCTGCATACGAATATATTCTCCATGCAAATCGATGACTGATGATTTTCAACAAAATTATACGTCCTTATATTAAAAATGGATCTCAAAGACGAGTGTCTACAATCAGTATACGCAGTTATACTCTGCACCAACTGTAAACACCGAATACTTTGTAAAATATTCAGGAGTAATGATACAAAATGGCATCATTACAGCAAGATTAATATCTGTGTTGGACTCGCTGATTCATGTCGTACATATTTCATAACATTAAACGGTAATTACTGGTAGAATTGATTGCACGATTTACGAGCTGCTATCATTTATTTTCAAACCATGTAAGTAGAGGCATGGTTTAAACTGGATTACTGCTATCTGTATCTCGATATACAATGTAGGGAAACATTACAAACGCGTGTCATTAAATGCAGATGTTCTATTTCCCGTTGGAAAATAAATTAGAAAGCGCTATTGCAGTTTAAAGATACTTTAACCGCCTCCTTGGTTCAGTGATTGATGCGTGAGCGTAGAACCGAGAAGTCCTGGGTTCGATTCCCGGTGGAGACGAAGAAAAAAGTCTCGGTCTGGCAGGACACAGAAGGTTGATCACCTACTTGTCCCTAAAGAAAATCGATTAGTGAAACAGATGTATGCATAATGCATCTGCCCCAGGGACACGGGACTTCACACTTATAAGTAAATATTTACTTCAATGAATGTCACATGTTTTGAATAATAATCTTGTTACGTATATGTTTAAATACTCTCACTTGCTGTCTACTGTCGAAGCTTAGAAAGCGTCCCGCCCTAGACATGTTATATTTTAAAAAGTGAACTAGTAAAAGCACGTGTTACAATGCGTACCCTAGGGCTCCTATTACATTTTCTCATTATAGCAATATAGACAATAGACATACATAAAATATCTAGATAACATCAAGGTATGTGACGAATGATAATTGAAGTGGGCTTTTATGTAGTAACCTAGACTGCCGCCGTCTGTAATCACTAGTGGTAAGCACTAGTAATAGAGTATATATTATTATAAAATAATGATGACTTAAATATATTTTTTGTACCCATGAATTAATTTTTATAGAATCGAAAATAAACCTATGCTATGGAAGAAAACATCATAGCAATAAAGAGAAAAATTTAAAAACAATTGATTAATTCAATATCTTATATATATTGCTATATAAATAAGTAATTCTTTGCAAAAATAACTATAGAGCAAACGTGAAATAAAGTGCTATTTAACCTTGCTGATACAAAAAAATAAATGAGAGCGGCAAAAACCATCCCAATTTTAATTAATAAAAACAGCATACTAGAACTGGTTTTATGGAACGGTTATCAACATGTTATGTGGGGACCCGATATAATTAGGTTTAAATGAAATATATGGCCTTGAGGTATTCAACCATACAAAGAAACACGTAGTATGTTCACTGTTAGCTGAGGGCACTGCTCACATAGAACGGAACATTAAATTGTCGTTTCGCTCTACTGAATTCTGTAGAGCTGTTGAATATTCACTGCCGGACACAATTTATTCCATATTTTCCATATAGTGGTTAATATAAATATGTTCAGTAAATCTTTAACGTTTCACATAATAACCTCTATTTATACAGGTACAATAACAACAATATGTTTATGAATACAACTAAGGTTGTGTAATGAATTTTTTACCTATTTATACAGGTACAATAACAACATGTTTATGAATACAACTAAGGTTGTGTAATGAATTTTTTGCATTTCTAGGAAATATTAACACTTTTAAAAACAACTAGTACTTACAACAACTTACAACTTCCTAATGCTATTATAAAATACTGGGACCTTTGTTTCCAATTACTGATATAGCCCCCGATAGCCTATTTCACACTATCGAAGTTAACTTTTAGTTATTATCAGCACACAAACAGAACATTTCTGCCGGCCACAAAAATCTCCGTCCCCAGTCCTCGCTTTGGTAATTTTTTTACATACACAGTACTCAAACTGCCGGCTATACAATAATTCTCTGGTACCGTTTAAACTACGTAACTCGCGCCGGTCGATGCGAACCGTCCCCCGCTAGGCCAAGGCCGTGTGACATAACGTATTACGTCGCGCCGTTAGTCGCACCGCTACTCGCTGATAACTTGCTTTCTTTGCTCATCATTGCAATGTGCACTTTACAGCTGATGTTTACTTTTATGCAATTGTTGGAAATGTTCTTTTTCTTTTGAAGTTTTGAAGGTTGTTGGTAATAATGAACTATATATTGTGGATTTGTATCTATGTATGTAATAGGAAATAATTTTGTAGGTGCTAAAGTTTATTAACGTTATAATTGAATTTAATTTTGTAGATTCTGAAGTTACGTAAACATTTTTTGAAAAACTATCTTTAGTGCGCTCTAAATAGAGTTATATACTTTTTTAGATCTGTATTCGAATAATAATAAGGCATTCTAACTCATCTTGATATTTCTTGCCCATATTTCATAAAGGCATAAAGGCTCAAGGCTACTGACCTAATTTTTAACATTGAAATTGTGAATTGAATCGGGTTAAAATCAAAGTTTTCTTTAAAATATTATTTGCGGCCATATTTATTTAATTTACTTTTCTTTTAATTCCTATCGAGTTGTCCGACTAACGGCATTTTAACCATGTCGTATATATTTCTTATGTCACAGGGAAGTAAACGATTTCCGAGCTCATCCAACCGAGGTTTTTTTTTTATAAAAATAGCTGTATATAGTATACCCACGTGAATTGAGAGGATGACGCAAATTGCAAATACCTTACAGCACCTAAATAATCGATGAATACATGTTGGTAGATATAGAAATGACATTGAATATTCGATAATTTTCTACAAATTTTTTATACAGCATTTTTTTCAGTTTCTATAGAAAAATGATTCAAAAAGGTAACCTAGTGGCTAGCGCTAAGGCCGCCTATAATATTATTCATCTATCCCTGTACCATATTTCATAGATCTCTGATTAATAGATTTTGAAGCCATACATTCATAAATTCTTTCAAAATTTCACATTATGTAGGATTTTGCTTGACTACCTACTGCAATTTGTTATCGGCATTTTTGTCAGGAAATTAAAAATAACGTGGGTAGATACTGCTCGTAATAATCATTTAACTGAAAAATATACACTTTACTATATCTCAGTTAAACGTTAAGTAAATAAAAATAATAATAATAATTGTAACGTGTTCACCAAAGATGAAGATAATGAAATATCCATGAAAATAACACCGAACTTTTGTCAATTTAAAATATTTTCAAAAATTAACACACAAAACCAATTTAGATGATACATAATATGTTATAGTAATACAATTTAAATGGTTAGATTATTAGTTTTCGTATTTAGATATCAAATGAATGCATCCTTGTATGCATCACTTGTGAGGTGTCCGTGTTTGAAAGTTTGTTACCTATATTGTCTTTCATTTGGGGGTTGCATTATGAAAATAATAGATATGAAAGTTTGAAATTTTAATTGTAATTTGCCAATTTGCGAAAATTGCCAAGAAAAAGAAATGTTGGCGTATTTTGACCTACAAAATTTCACAAAATTTTCCATTATTAATTTTAGTATACTTTTCGTAGCATCAAGTGGTGATACACAATTTTTGTACGTAGGTTCTTATTTTTAAGATTAACGTGGCAAGAACGTTAGTAACATTTTTTGCAAAACAAATTACAACGACTTATTGCACAATAAATTAAGGTCGGCCGTCGGGATTGTAAGTTACTACATTCTTACATGTCTTTATTCAGTTTATTTTATCACATTTTTAACATTTTTTATTCAAAAATCATGTGGAAAATTTTAAATTATCAAGGTTGAAAGATAATTTAAAAAGTTAAAGTCACTATCAGTTCTCAGTTCAATGACTGAATCCGGTGTCTAATTAAAAAGTAATCGTCAATTTGTTTTGCCGGATTCGTTGCCTTTTTATCTCTGAATACTGGAAATTGTTTTGTAAAAAATGTTGGCAGGGCAACATACTGCTAATGCAAGCTTCTTCACGTTGACATATATCTACTGGATGATAGAGGTGTAATTTATTAAAAAATCTGTGATACTAAGATTTGATAAATCCCAAAATTTAACGCTACTCAGTAGCTGCAACTTAACAAATTGGGTTTACTATGAAGCTTTGTCTTTTTGAAGCTTTAAGTTAACTTTAACTTTCGAATTAACAAATCACACTCCCGGTTTATTTACTCCTGGAATAACAGAATTGTACTAGAATAGTAAATAATTAAATATGATTCCTTGCTTTATGTTTCTGTGTTTACGACGCCGGGATGTCATTCAACGGTACTGCCAATCAGAGACTACGTGGAACTAGCTGTTGCCAATCTACATTCTAAGACAGAGATACGTGTGACGAATATTACAACGATTACGTCTTACTGACTCTCGTCTTAATTTTTGATGAAAATACTACGTATATGGTAGTACATGAGAAATTATAGATACTTAGGACACTAAATTTTTTTGGCCATTCACTATTGGATACGTCTTGTAAGGAAATAGGGCTCTACACTAAAATTACTTTTTTGCTCGATATAATTGCAGCCTGCCTGCCTGCCCGAGAAAAGATATAGGATAGTTTTTATTCCGAAAATCCTACGGAACGGGAGCTATGCGGGTTGTCCTTTACTACGCGAATGAACGAAGCGACGGTGGAAAGCTAGTGTATTATAGCTTCATAGAAAGAAAACAAACTAAGGAAGAAAAACATGACTTTAAAATAAAAATACACTAGGCGCATTGGAATTGGAAACCTTATAATTAAAATTCCCCTTAGTTAACGGGAACGCTGTAGCTACCTTACTTTAAGTCTAGTGCGTGCATAAGCTTCGTAAATGAGATGGAGTTAATCAATCATGATAATTTTTATATGTAGTTGTAAAATTTAAGTAACCACTTCGTTATCAAGTGTTTTTAAACTTTTCAGGCTAATGATTACTTATTCGTTATTAATTAGTTATTAAGCCTAGCCTAGCCTTAATATTAGCCTAAAAAATTAAATGAGTTATTTTTGTTTAATTTTCTGGAAATGTACCGCTATACCATATTTCATTCTTACTATGCCTATACATAAGTTCTCTATTTTTAAATCACTTTTTGTTCTCGTGATTAAAATGTCACGTTTACGAAGATTAATTTTAAAATAATTTATCAGCTAATCGTTTTTCTTTAATTTTTTTTTGTGTTCAATTAATTCCAAGTAGGTATACCAAGAGTATAGCCAGGTATCTATACTAGCTGTGCCGTGCAACTTCGTCCGCGCTGTACTAGATATGAATATTTTTCCTCATTATTACAAAATTTTGCAATGCGTAGCGTAGGAATCTGGTATTATTAACCATAGTTTTCCTCGTTATATAGACTATCTGCCACTATTTTAATAAATCCATCCAGTTTCTTTAAAATAAATATTTTAATAATAATGCACACTTAAAATATCCGTTAAAATTAATTTACAATATATTATGTGTTGATTAATTCTCTATAAAATGTGACTAAATTTTATTCTAATAGCTTCTGCTTATTCAGGTTTAGACAATAATGTGATTGGGATATTATAATTTAAAAGTATAAGTAGAAATTTTACGACCACACATAGCATCACGTAAGTATGCGTCGTCGTCATTATACAGTTTTTATCCTCCGTAATTTCCAGGGATTCAGCGAATACTAAAGCTAGAATTACTGACATTTAAATAAACACTTAAGACATACGTGCATAGTGGCGTAACAGTTACGGTTGATTTTGCTTAAGAACTAGTCAAGCCGGAATGTCTGAGTGGCTAGGTGCATCCTCTTGTCGACTGGCTCATAATATATAGCACTGTTACCAGTAGCTTGTTCTCTCCACATCCTGTTACTCAATGTCCATTTAAGATGCGGCTCTTCATCTCGTTTTTATTCTTGTCAAATAAATGCACGTAGACGAAATTTGTTTGCAGGCGGCGTTTGCATGTAAAGGAACGATAATTTATTCATATTCAATGATGAAATACTCTGTGGTATTCATCATTGAATACGTATTAAATGTAATAGTTTGACAGACTACAAAGTATTTTCATTAAAATGATTGGATTCTTCGGATTATTTGCAATAGGCTTTCTGCCCACGGCGACGCCTGTGTACTCGAAGGGAATCCCGTGAGAATGAGATGTTTCACCGTGTTAAAAAGTAGCCTAAGACACTCTCTAATCTCCTATCACCTAAAAATCACATCATAAATCGTTTTATTGCAACGTAAAAAAAAACATTTTGAAACTTCACCAAATAAATTATTGTATGATGGTAGAGCCTAGAGCGTATTGATTATAAGTGTTCCTAGGTGAAGTAATTACTTTAAAACCATGACTATATAATTTAATACTATAATTATTAAGCAACAAGTACTGTACTTAATAATTATCCCATAAATATTATATACGCGTCTAATACATAAATGAATGTCACGTAATAGGTCTGTCCTCGTCATACAACTGTGGTCTTGCGCATCTCGCTAAGGAACTGTATCATTAACGAGTCCTTATTTATAACACGGCCGTGTCCTTTTCGAATCAGTTACGATCTCTGCGATGTTTGGCAGCAAGTACAGTTACTTATCGATTCGACATTGTACCGTCCTGGCATTCGCGATTCCACGACCACGCACGTGCTTCGAATTTATTGATACGCTCGTGAGAACCGACAGAATGAAGTAATGTAGGCATTCAATACAGATCATCGTATCATTCTATTTGATAACACCTAAGATAACATTCCTATACCTACTTATCCGAATCGAACATACGCCAGCGAAACGTGCGAAAAATCTAGAAAACTTTTTATTTTAATGATCTCGAATGCGGGTCGCTTATTAAGTTTTCGAGAAACCTATGTAAATGATGGGTTTTCTACCAATACCTCGTTATTCATTCTGTAGGTATGACTCGGTAGGATGAGAAAATATTCCACCCAATTTATATTCCTGCAGGCTTCAAGGACAAACAGTCTTAATGTTTTTAATAATATTGTGAATTATGATTGCTAACAATTCTGGTGTTTATATGTCACGATAAAGTGGTATTCATAATATGTGGTACCCAAAAAACGTACCTACTGATAATATTATTGTTTGTTACATTACAAAAACAAAACTAATGAATTTGAAGAATCCTCAGACAGCTCTATTATAATGAAGTATTTCGTTTGAACACTCAATTTGTGAAGCAATACATTCATTAGCAGTTAATGAGAATTCTTTTCTGACGAAAATGATAAAAGTAAATATGAAAATTTTTACGTGGTTTTTCAATGATATGAATTTATAATAGGTACTTTATTTAGAGAATATATTTAAGATTTCGAGTACTTAATACATTTATAGAAAAGGGCTTTTTAAAATACATAATTTTAAATAGGGATTTTTTGAGGATTTTTTATATATATGTATCTTGAATTGTCTATAAAATGTTAAAATAGTAAGATCGTTTCATTCAAACTGATTGAAAGTGTAAGTACTTTCTTGATCTGAACATAATCATGATTGGCGTCACAGCTCTCGCCTAGGCCCTCGGCCTAAAAACCCAGTCGGGAATAAATGAATCGCCAATGCATTTGTTTCAGGCAATAGCCGACCCAAGGTTCCATTACACGTGGGACTGCACGGGATTTGTGCATGTGTCTCAACGTGATGCTCCGGACCTATAAACCCATTGCTTTTTAACACGACAACGCGCCACGTGACTCATATTCAAATCAGCCTGACCCCTTTAAGTCTTCAACTGCATAGACTACCAACTAGCCAACGGTTGCGCAAGAAACTAAGAGCTTCGAATTATCGTCAAACTAAAGATCATATATAGGACAACATCGGAACAAGGACAAATATTTACATAACTTTAAAATACAAATTTCGAATTGAACTCTTGTATGTACTTACTTGGCTTATTCAAATAACCATTAAAATACTTTGGAGGTGAACGTATTTATCACCTTTGTTAACATACGTCTAAAGAAATAATCATGTTGTATATTATCAAAATTATATACGAATAGTTTGCCAAAACCGTATCATCACTGACGTAGCAACTATTATAATGCCCATTTAATTTGACGTAGCGCCGTGTCGAAGATGCAAAATACTAGATCAAATAAACATGTCCATGCACAGCTGTTAGCGATAGATATGAAAGTTTAATGAGAGGAAATTTACAAAAAGAGGAAACATTAAAATGGCAGAAAATGTAAAAGTGTTAACGCGATGTTCGAAGAATATATTTCCAAGATATGGTTTTATTGAATCAATTCCGAGCTTTCGTATAAACAATGAAGTGCAACCGTTTCGACTTGGGAACAAATCTACATTACAGAAAGTACCGATTTTGCCTTCTCCGTTTCGTTTTATTGTTTTTCTATTTAAAATATTTGAAACAAAGGTCTTAACAATAGTGAACTTTCGTTTTAACTGCACTCTCAATTTCTTAGTGTATAAAATAATTTATTACTGGTCGAGTTACTGGTATACTGTATACAGTCATTTTATCATAACAAAAGATGTTCATTCCGCTTATCCAATTGTTGACACAATAATGGTCGCTCCACAAAGAGATTGGTTTTGAAGGAAGGACACATTCCTAGGGTCGAAGAAAGTAAATTGTAAGAGTTGCATAAAAGAAATAGGTAGTGTATTTCAAGATAGAATTTAACACTGTGTAGATAGCTTGTTGAGCATTTCATTGAAGATTAATTAGGTAGTAATAAGGTTTATATAATATTTTATGTATGTTTAAATATATAACTAAATTATTTAATTACTAATTATATATAATCGATCTTATAAGTAATAATGCCAAAAATAATGCCTTTTACTTCAAATGTGATTTATTAAGTACCTACATATATTATTTTGAAAACGTAAAATATTTAGGTATTTTCGCCGAAGAATCCTTCCCTATCTGCTGTAAAATAAATTGTAATTACAATATTATAATTACATATTTTTATCGATGGTATTTCATTAAAAATATTATAACAAAAGATTTGTACATATCTCGTGGTAAAATAAAAAGATATACCTAATACATAGTTATTTACAGATTCAGTTAATAATAAACTTTTATTTCTAGGTCGTTGTTTGATGATTCAGCAACATAGTAAAAGCACAGATAATATAATACTACACTTATACCATAAAATCGAGATTCAGGATACAGACAAGCAATAAAAATTGTTGTTGTCTGTGATTTGTGAACAAATCATACTTTGTGTAAAAATTGTTTGTTCGACAAGAATTCATGTTGTTAGTATTTAATTAATTATTATTTATTACGATTATAGCCACTGAAATTTTTGGATTACAAGTAATAGTTAGGTTTTACTAGTTTTTTTTAAATGTCTTTATATCAATGCTTGGTTGTAGGAAGTCAAGAGCTTTTAAGTGTGCTTTTATAACCTAGTTTGGCTACTAGTCAGTTTTTGGTTGGTATTTATCTATTAGAATGTGTAATACATTCTAATTGTCATTACTATTTAATTAACAAAATATCAGTCATCTTTTAAAAGGAATTTGTAAGAACTTGCACCCCAGCCTATAACATTCTTTGACTGCTAGCTACCATTCTATCTACCTTATAAGATTACCTTGGCAAAAAGGTTAGATACCTTTTTATAATTACACACTTTTACTAAATTCGAAGCCAGCATCTAGAGCAGCGGCTATTTCAAGCAAACCGGCTTTAGTCGTGTGGATTCAGTATATTCGAGCGATGGTTGTAAGTTGGCCAAAGTGAAATGACCGCTAGTGACCACCGCGGTGGTTGCGTCATTCAAGTAATCAGGTTCGCCTCTTGAATATGAAGTTTAAGTTCGTGTGATAATAATTTAAAGTGTTCTTATTACAGGAATACACGTTGAATGTTCACTTTACTGAAGTACTGAATAAGTATTAGTTGGGACAATTCTCTAAAAGAGTTATGTTATCAGACAGTATATTGTAATTTTTATAGTTTAATTGTCTTGCACGTGGTAATAATATTACTTCAAGATTGCGGGTGTACTCAAAGGAAAATAATCACGAGCACGTGATTTTTTGTACGATTTTTATTATCACAGAGATAGACAACTGATAACTTTTTTTGGCTGTTTAATTTGTCTTTCCTAGCTTCCATATTCATCATTAAACAAGGTAAGGCGTAATAGCTCTTAAAGCAAGATAGAGCCATCAATTCAATCATTAAATGTAGGTACATCATCTTTGGCAATAATTATGGATTAACAGTTGATGATGATGAATTGAGAAGGGTTGTAGAATATAGAAGAAGGGTTTACACAAAATGTGGTAGTAATATTATGACAGCGTAATTAATATGTATAACTTTTCTGCTCCCTCCTTCAATATTTCATGCATGCATAATATGACCCATTTTATTAAAAAAATTGCTTTGCTTGTATGTCTTCAGCTTGCTATAAATATTAAAAAGTAGCTATCCAAATTGAATATCTGAAACGATGGATAAAATAACAATCACGAATCGACTTGTTGTTGAATTTTTTTTAATGACGTATGTTATAATATTAAGCAGCATAATATATTAAATTCTTGTGCATGTACATTTGTTACACAAGTATACACAATTTTTCAAATTTGTCGACTGGATAATAAGCTTGAATATGATATCAAATAATTTCTTAGTAAGAGATCTCACTAATTTAATAAGTACCTGTCTTACTAACTAATGTGTCCTTAGGTTTTAACAAGCGATAGTTGAAATTGGAAATACGTTCTATTTTCGGAAACCGTGTTTTTGCCAACCACGTCCAAGTTCAACAGCCAGAATCGCGATCTAGACACGGCCGAAGGATGGAGCCGACCCACTTGTGGTTCCCTGACCTCCGCCGCAACCTAGCGTAGCGTTCCACCTCTCTTTCGTACACATTCAAAACATTACCTCTATCCCTTTCTACGACATTTTCGCACGCATATTCGGAAAATAGCTTAAGTACTTTAAAATTTTGAAGCGGAAAGACTGGCTATTCACATTTATCATAGCACAATGACGCCTTAAATCATGGGTTTATTCTAGGCCATCTTCATTTATTATGTTTTTGTTACCTTCAGTCATTTTTGTTAAGCAGAAGAGATTATTATATTAAAACAGAAGAAATTTTTATTTTTGAATTATCGTAAATCTGGTTGTTGAATTATAAAAAGTGCTAATAAATTACAGTAGGCGTGCAAAAAATAAGAAATTTTCCTTGTAAAGTGTGGAAGTATAAATTGAGTGTTTTCAATTTAACGATAAACTAATCTGTCACTACATTCATATATACGTAGGTAGTACGTATAATTAAAACTTACTTTCGATAAAAATAATTATTTCCTTTGTAATTTAACATACGGATATGACACATTTATAATATACTAGCCGCTCCGCGCGGTTTCACCCCCGTGGCTCCACTCCTGTTGGTTGTAGCGTGATGATATATATACCTTCCTCGATAAATGGGCTATCTAACACCGAAAGATTTTTTCAAATCGGACCAGTAGTTCAAACAAACAAAAAAACTCTTCAGCTTTATAATATTAGTATAGATTGTGTTTTTTTCTTGTTTTTTTGAAACATTTATCTATCTATACTCTCTAGATGTTATATTCACAATGTCATCAAGTGCTAAATATTTTTGTACACAGAGTGACATCGAGAGCAAGTAACGGTACCGACGGCACCGATTACCTATATCATTGGAGTCCAAAAATGCTAACACTTATGTAACTAAAAGCGAACGTGTTGACAAAGGACGCTCTGAGCCGTGTCATGACACAACACAACGGTAACCGTCGGTAAGCGGGACGAAGACTCAAAAGAACATAACATCACCATATAAAGAAGGACACGAGCGTGCTGAATTTCATTTTCTAAAACCCGATTACACAGAGGTAACGCAAGGCGGGCTGGAGGTCGGCTAACGGCGACAGAAAGCTCGAAATCGAAAGGCGTACGAAACTGAAATCGAAGGGAGCGATCCCGTTATCCTGACGGACTGAGATGGAAAGCTCCCGTTAAA
>CAJQZN010041437.1:0-24175 GCA_907164685.1 Colias eurytheme
AAGTGAATGGGAGAATAAATCATCTCTCAAAAAGTATCCCTCAGGTAATATAATGTAATCGTATTGCACATGAATATTGTAATAGGAAGAATTCACGAGGGTCTTTGTACGTACGATGACCAGAGTGAAACTGTGCTTTTACCGAAACCTTATGAATATATTATATCAAAATATGCTTGGGGGCAGCGAATTGTATTATGTGTCCATATAGGATACAACTCAGAAAATAAATATTTATCATAAATTGAGAGTTAAGTGGAGGTAGGTCCCGACTATTAATACATTACAATTTACAATATAAAGAGAAAATCATATTTTTAGTTTTTTTTGTCTCAAATTTATATAATTAAGTTTTTTTATATGATATCACTACTTTTAAATAAAGATAAAGATAAAATATATTTTCTGTTATAAAAATGTTTGTGTATAAGTAAAATTTATTACAACAACTCACCTGAGTTGTTATGTTGATATACCTATATCACAGATTTATTAAAAGTGGGAAAATATGAACAAAGATGTATGGAGATAAAAAACAAATAAAACACGAGATTGTGATAGGATAAGTGTTTACTGTGTATCGTACACGAGTTAATCTTCGAATGGCTAAACAATAGCGACAAATTGAAAATTGATCGAAATCAATCAGTTCTGTATGCTACCCGTGAATTGGATTATCTCTGGTCTCCTACATCGATATTTCGATGCTAGGGAAATCACGTGAAATCGTTACGATTGAGATGTCGATTCTAGTAGCATTGGCATATATACATACACTTACCTCTGTATACGAGCGTGTCTTGTACAACTCAGATTTAACTTGATAAGTTAACTGTTCAATTTTGCGACGTTTAATTAATTAATTATCAATCAAAATGCTCTACTTATTTGTAGCTTAAAAAATTGGCGGTCATATTGCTATAAACCGATTCCTTCCAGACAATCGGAGAAATAAAGAATATAGTCATAAAAAGTGGAGTACATTATTTTAACCAAATATAGAAATGGAATATCGTACATTATTTATTCATCGGATTGGCCTAATGAGCGTTGAGTTATGCTAAAGAAGAAAAAATAAGCTATAAGAATTTCAGGAGAGGTGTTGTTCACTCAGACGGCGGGGTTGAGTGCTCGCTCATCCCGATTGAAATGGTAATGTGACCTCAACTCCCGTTCTAATTGCCATGCAAATGTACCAACTCCAAGTCGACTTTTGAGTTAAACGTTAATACTTGTAACGAGGGTATGAGCTTTGTCATTCCAGTTTGTGTTTAGGATCACCAGCTTTGGCTTGGTTTATTCTAAGTATATTCTCCTTGTTAGGATATAATTTGATGTAAGATGAGATAGGATTCAAACTCAAAAGTAGAGCAGAGCCTGCATGTACTGTGAAGCGGTTTAAATCTTTTGTCAAGAAGCACAAAAATGTAGGATTAAAAATAAATGGATTTTAACTCTCTATGGTTATATTATATTCTATACTATTCATAGTATCGGAACTAATATCAAGACAAACAAAATTTTCGCAGTTTTTTCGTCATAAACTACAAAAAGAAAAAATATGTAAGTATATAACGTTTGCATGCTTACCACTGAACCAAGAAGGAAATTCCAAATCCAAAGTTTAAATTTAATTAGTTGATATTACCTAATATATAATATTAAGCGTGAGCTCTAAATTTAGTGTAATAATGGATTTAACAGAGACCATGAACCAAAATTACCCTGTGGTTAACAGCGTAATTTAAGGAATTTTACGCATAATTAATGATACTTCTATTTAAAACTGTTGATAGTATAAGCTACATAAATAATAATCCATTGGCGTGTTGATAGTGATACTTATATAGGTAATGTTAATGTTACATAACGTTACTTCTATTATTTTCGGTCATATTAATCATCGTGTTTGAAGAGGTTATTTATACCAATGTGAGCTTTCATCCGCTTCTGTAGTGTCATGGAAATATAAGTTTTGTAAAATGTTAAAATATACTGTTGTGTATGTGTACCTATTCATAAAAGTTATGTTATTCGTAAAATTGGGCTGACTTTACCGGATATATTTTATAGTTATTTGTCGCGAAAACTATTCTTGAAGAATTTAGAAGAGAGACGAAAATTTTGTACTTACGTGCAACAGAACTAGCGTGGTTCCACAATACGAGCGAAGCCGTAGGTGGAAACTTGGAAAGCTAGTTATATAGTATTAAAAAATGTATTTGCCAACTAGACGGTACATTGTTCTTTTACTTTTTACCTTATTCTCTTTAAAGAACTTTAAAGATATAAGTGGTTTCTCGATAAAAATAAACATTCAACTTTGAGACGGGGAAAGCTTTTTTAGACCTTACAAACAGCTTACTTCGTATAAAAGTAACAGAAACCTCGCAGGTTTAAGTAATTAAAACTTGACCGAGAATTGTATTTTTAAGCCTAAGTTTTGTGCAAATAAGAAAACGTCCAACAGATAAAAGGCAACAGAAAAATAATAGTATTTGAAATTGCTTTGTACTTTTTTCTTTTTTTAAGTGTATATTCAGCACATTGTGTGTTAGTTATATGAAAGAGAATGATGATAAAAATGCTTCACACGTTTTATTCTGGTCCTATTGTAATATGTTTTTTATATATTTTATAGAGAAAAATATACTCGAAATGTTGAAATTCCCTTGTTAAAAAGTTTTAAGGAAATAAATTTAAATTTACATTCCACATTTTCATTTTCTAAATGTTTTTATGAAGGTACCTAATTAGTAAACATATATACATATAACATACTTATTACAACGTCTGCTGTGAAAATACATTGGTATAAATATTTTAAACTTTTGAATAAGAAGACAGCTAGGTATATTTTTATTCAAAATGAATCTAAGTATGTATTATTTTTAATTTCCGACATAATTTTTATTCTACTGCAACTTAAATGTTATAATGTGCAATCGTATGTTTTTTGTGTATGATGTAGATTGTAGATATAAAAATATATGTCAACATACCCCACAACTATGTAAGTACAAACCTTAGTAATTTTGTAACGTGCAAAACGGAGAACAAAAAGACCCCCGTAAGAGCCCGCAAGCACAAAAGTAGTTTGAGGCGCTCGTTTGCAGTCGTTTGCGGAATTGAAAAGAAGTAGTTCACTAACTAAGCAACGTAGCTTACCGAGCACCGTGGCACGGACAAGTCGGAGAACTCAGACATTAATGACACCTTATAACTGCAACTGAGAAGTTACTGCAGCTCTCACTCAGTACCAACCAATTATTGCTGTAATTTATGCTAAATCGGGATACAGGGTTTGCGCGAGTTCATTGTTATGCAACAGGATTTAAAACTACGACAGAGCGCTCAATACAAAAGTGGAACGGGAATGTCATTTAAAACTTTCCGTATTTACAATAGAAAACTCTAATGTTTTTTGCGAGTTCGTACTGATTCTCCTTTCTTTTATTTATCCAAGCAAAAGTTCCTATAATTGATTTGGGTGAAACCCACATAACCTAAGTATGATTACCAGCGATTGGATCGTTCTTTTAGGCAAACAGGGATCAATATGTTTGTGTAAGCGCTATTTAATGGAGCTCTGTATTGAAATTTCATACACTTACGCAATCTTAAAAGTTTATTTTTTATTATATGTAGTGAAGTATGTCGGAATAGGGCCGCAATCGTGAAGAAAATAACTCGGCCTCATTCCACATGTAGGGAAATGTAATGTCAGTGCGGGTTGTATTTAATATCGTCGTAATAGCGCGAGATGAGAATAAAAATGTGTCGAGCACAATCTACAGCGCCGTACGCACTCAACCAACTAGATAAATTATAATGATTCTCCCTGGAAATCAGCAGAACCAAACCTATATAAATATTCGTATTGCGTATAATAGTAGGTATTATGTTATAATATATATAACATTTAACAATTTGTATTCTATTCCTAGTACTTAAGTAATAAACTCAATACCTTGAAATTAAAGTACTGTTTTTCCATACTTCAAATGATACGAGGGTGAGACATAACACATTTAATTTGTAAAGTAAAGCTATATAGGTATCAGAGTTCTAGCATTCTTACCATACCTACTATTCAGTCCATTACCATACGCAAAGTAATTGGACTAAAGTGAAGCAAGGATGACAAATGGCCATTCCATTGATAAAGGCTGCATCTGATGGCATTTTTAGCGAATGGACCACAAGATAGACAATCGAATATCCTCCATTAATTGACTCGTTGTTTCATTTTTAGTGCAGTACATTAATCAAAAAGTCAAATGTCAGACTGGTTTTGATTAAGTAGTCGCTTTGCGTTTGATATCATGCCAAAAGCTTTTTGCGAGCTTTGTAATGTTATACGAGCATAAAATTTAACAAGGACTATAATGATAATGTAGTGTTGCTTGAGATGAACGATGGATTACTGCATCAATTTTTTAAAATTAAAATTTCCAGCGAACTGTCTTAAAAAAGGTTTTAGTATTTCATTTTTGCCGAGTCACTTATATTCGGATGATTTTAATAGGACTTTTTCCTTTCAAGGATTTTTAAAGAGATAAATAAAACAAGCAAGTACATTTAGATAAAAATTTATTTAATATTCAGTATCCATTATAAAATAATAAAACTGAAATAAAAAATTCCAAGATATCTTATTGAAAATAAATTAATAAAGATGTAATAAATTAAATAAATTAAAGCCTTTATTCACAACAAAATAAATATGATACTAAAATGTAAAGCTCGCTTTAAATACTAAATATACAGAAATTGACTAATATTTTTTTTATTACTTACAAAATAATAAATTACGGCCGAAGTGTGGATAGTACAAAAGGTAAATAGCTGAATATACGACGAATACAAATAGGTACAAAACCTGAAACCGGGCACGCTATAGAAACATTACTTATGTATCATCGTTGCCAAACTTCGACTGTAATAAGTATCTTACATAAAATGTACGTATCCATTCAAATTTGTGAGATTATTTATTATCACAGTGTACAGCAAAAATACAGCAGTAGTTACGTGATAAAGTGACATTACAAAATATTGAGTATCGCGTAAATAAATGAAGATCATACGAAATTTATTCAGTCTATAAAGGAATAGTTGTAAAATAGGATATGCTGAGTAATATGTAATTGTTTTGTAGAACTTTTGAAGTGAAACTTCTTTAGGCGCGTTAAGAGTAAAATTTCAAAGTCGCGTCATGGCAATACCGTCACGTCATGGAGCATGGTGACGATTTTGATATCTTTGAATCGTCACAAAGAAGTTTCACTTCTGACTCTTCTTTGTTACACGGATGCTTTGCTACAGGCGTTAATGTCGCCGATACTTTTGACGCGTCTATGTCTCCGTTGTTTGACGGCCGAGTCGTCAACCGACTTGCTCGGTAGCGGCGAGCTCACGCGGTGAGCGTGGTCCGCTCTTTGTCCGTATCTGAAAGGTGACTTTTATCAACACTGCACGCTTCATTTTCACTGACAAAGTTCAAATCAACATCAAAATTAAAAAACTGAAGGTTATTATTGACATTAATCTCAATAATGACCGTCAGTTGTATGAAAATGAAGTAGAATTTCGGTGAAAAATTAAATTATAGTCAGGAACGTGGAAATACGAGATCGCTCTTAATGTTATCTAAAAATATGCAATGCATAAACAACAAGTAAAACATCACGTTATATTCCCTGAAGGGGTAAGTGGAAGCGCACGTATTATACTTGAAATAAATATAACATTTTACTTTAACGAGATGTTCATCTGAATTAATTGATACAAATGGTGTTAATATACATTTGGCATACTGTTTCCAACTGAGGTTTTTTTATATTTTTAAATTAAAACGAATAGGTGAAACATAAAAATGGTATAGTTATTGATTTTGAATTAAATTCAGGTATTACTTTGACGATACATAGTATATCACAAATTATAAATAACAGCTAAAACTCACCTATGCGTGATGCCTTCCTTAATTTCATTCAATCTCTGCAGGCTATCTCTCGTCGACACACTCGATTGTGAATACAAGCTCAGTGTAGTGTATATTGGTTCATATTCTTGTAAAGTGGGGGGAGGGGCATACGTCATACTGAGCTGAGATAGCGTCCTGCCCCCTATGGGGGGGGGAGTAGCACATCTGGTATGAAGGACCTAAGCTAAGGACACTAGAACTTTCGCTAGAACTAGATGGGGAGGTTCTATCGTGTTTGGATTTTAAAGCCCCTAATGCTCGCGTGATTGAACCCTGAAATTGTTAATTATTAGAAACATAAATTACTAAACAGTATTCAAATACAAATAGTCCCAACGGAAAATATCTAATCTCATTTGTCCGTGTGATTTTTTAGAATAGACTATATTGAGCTCAAGCTTTAAAAACACACTGATATTAATTTTATACACAACAGACACATTCATATTAATTTTATACACAGAACTATACAAAATCAAAAAAGTATTAAATGGTATTGAAAGTTAGGATTTTCCACGCGTCAACATTCTCGTAAATAAAATACGTACCCTTAAGCTGTGTCGTCTGGAGTCAGCATTAAAATCAATTCCAGGTAAACCAGTAGCTACAGATCTCGAATATGGTCTACCTAACATTCTTATTTGATGTCCGAACATATTCCTGAAAGCATTAGAAAATATATCAATACCTAAGGCGCTTTTTTGAAGTATTCGACAGAAGCTAGACATCAGCCAGCAATAATTTTGTTATTGTAATATTTTGCCGTTAGATAGGTACATTGATTTCTCTAACACAGAAAGCTTCATGCAAAATATTTTGCACATTTTTTTTTATATTTTCACACCCTACGTTTTTTTTTATTAAAAATTAAAACTCAAAATGAATCGAAGATTATGTTAACATTACATAAATCCAGCTCACACCAAAAGCATGATGCACAGGAAATAATACAAATCATGCTAATGTGTACAAAATAGTGAAAAATGACCTAGCTCAACTGAGATTATTACGAATACCAAAAAATAATATTGTATTATATTTCAAAGGTAAAACAGTTATTTTGATTGACAATTCAATGGATATTCAAATTGATCTTTCTAATATCGGATACACGTCTATCACGCTTTGCTTCCAAATTATGCTATAAACTGACAACGAAAATCCTTTGTTGTTCTTATATTAGTATCTTTTATTCAATTTGGAAAATTATGTGGAAAGGCACAAATTTTATACAATATTATTCTTTGGTGATACGAAATAAATAACGACAAAACGTTCAAAGAAAGAGAAGCATAATATTAGTGTACATACAATAAACAAAAGTAGTCACGTATGTATAAACAAATTAACTGACAATGTTGTATCAAAATAAAGTTGAAAGACAGAGTGGACTAAGCCCGAAAAGGTGCGACATGACCTAGTGATCTAATGATGATGACAGAGAGGCATTCATGATGTATCGATAAAGTGTTTACCGTTCTCAATCGCTCTCTCGATGATCGCCAAGTTAGGGGTGACGGACAGAAAATAACTTGACAATGTGAAAGATTTATCTTTTTGAAAGTTTTATTCACATTTATATGCCGATCGATACTGTTACAATTTTTCTAGTATACATACATTATTTCAAATTTTACATTACGAATGTATACAATACAAGTCAAAAACATAGATATCTTACAATATTGATAATGCTATTTATTGTATTAATCCTAAAGCTATTGTGAATGGTTCCGATTTAATAATCAAAATTTTTTCGATGAAATAATTTAAAATCGTTTAATTTTTTTTAAATTCGTAAGACAAAAGGAATGTATCGAATTAATTAATGTAGTAATGGGATATTAAGCGTCCCCTATAATAATAATTTGCACGAAGCATCAAATGCTACGTGAATATCAACTAATTCGAATAATTGTTACGTTCTCTAAAGTTATCGAATTGATTTGAATCTGAATTACATTAAGATGTGTTAAAAATCTAAGTCTACGGGTCGGTTAAAGTTTGGAGGTCAGGGTTACAATTATTAAGAACACCGATTCTAACATTGAGAAGATGGCACCGAACAGTGAACATACGCGAATGTTTCCGATCGTTAAAACTTTTCGAGATACTTTTACTTACAAACCACAATACCTACGATAACTTATCAGTCTTCACCGCTCGTAAAGTTTTCGATCAAAAAATCTCCACGAACGAGCAAGTTTGACGGAAGAATTCTATAAAATACGATTCTCGCAAAGAAAAATTCTTTTGTGGAAAAATAGCACTTTACTAACATACGAGTATAACACGAGGAAATTTTACATAGGTAGGTACACGTATCGGGACCGGAGATCGAAGCGATATTACTTTACTTTACTTTTTATACGAGAGTTTTTTTAGTTTTTTAGGTTTATCTTTGTTTTGTGGACAACATGGATGCTCGGGCAGCCTCCACTTGCAGTTCTTCCACCTGGCAAAATATCGTATACCTGCAGGATTGCACCTTACATTATAATCAACTACAGGTTACACCTACGGGCTGTGGCTGTGAGTATTGTATATCATGCAGTGCACAATCTTTCTTACACTTCAACAGTATGATCAAATGTTCAGCTCATATCACGTGGTTTATCGAAAGCAGCATAACGAAGTGATTCATTTAATTGGACATGTATTTTGCAAATAAATAATTAGTGTACCTGTCTTGCTTTATGTTTAAGGTTAATAATTGTTATAATTTAATTAATGTAAATAATTTGCCGTGTACGAAATTGAGAATGCGACATTCATAAAATTTTAATTTCTTACCTTGCTGGAATGATGAGGGCATCAAATTCGGCCACTAAATGCCTCCGAATAATACTTTTGGAAGGTGGTATTCCGAGAGCAGTGGCCATCGTCTCTCCGGTGAAAGAGGGTTCAAGAACTACTAATCCCCCGTGAACTCCACTATCTATTATGAAAAAAGATATTAATAAATAGACCATTCATATTCAAATTGAATACTTAGTCGCTCGCCGAATGCCTCTTCGCGGTAATCATATAAATTACTGTCGTGCGCGGGCGAATATTTCTGTAAATTAAAGTCGCAAAAATGTAAAAGAATTTACCTTTTAGGTTGTCAGCGAATTCGCCCAGGTCGATGTTATGAGCCCAGCAGATGAAACGTTGATTGGTCCACACGAGCGGATCCGCGTCCACATTCTCACATTGGTGACGGCGTACGGCTAAAGCCTACGAGATATTTTATTTTTGTACAACATGTAGAATGAAAGCCACAGATAACATGTAAAAACTTTAAAAGTGTGTATGGGTGTATTTGCGTCGTAGGAAAGGAGATTACTTTAAAATATATAAGTATCTAAGTCCTAAAACAATCTCATAAACGATTTCTAAGTTTCAAGTTTATATTGAATTTATGCAAAGCTAAGGGTTATTAATTCAAAATGCAAAATCAGAAAAATTCAAATTCAAATTCGCACATAAATCGAGAATTATGTTGAAGTATTAGATAATATAATAAGAAAGAAATAAACGAGGTGAAATTTCGCTTACTGTCACCAAAGTATTCAAAAGAGGCTGGAATAAGAAATGATTAACGACTCTTCCATTACTGGGGTCGCTACGAAAAACATTTTATAACGGGCTTCAGTACATAATCCCTCGTTTGCTTACCCGTCTTATCTCTCTTCGTTTATCGAAAAACAAACTGTTCGATTTATAAAAATTATCTAGTGTAAACGCCTTACAGTCGCTTTCATAATAAACCGTCTCAGTTCATTTTTGTGTTTTAGGTATAAGAAGGATTTTCTGGGTATTAAGTATTATAGCTAAAATCGAGAAGCCTTTTTGTGAAATATTAAACCCTGGCTGTATTACTGAGCATTACAAAAAGAAAAAACCGCGATAAAGGAAACAACTATGAGGTTAAATATTTTTAAATGTATACGCAAAATATATTATTTATGTATAACTTATTAAAAGTAGAGTGCCCCAAAAGTTAAATTACAAAACAGTGTTTTAATCCAATTAACCAAGTTTTATTTACGTCAAAGGGAAAATTAACCCATCACGACACATAAAATCACGTCATACAAATGAGAGTGTGCGAAACTCCATTAAGCGATCCACTTACCTGTCGATCGTACTTCATAATTCTGAGCAAATGAATGCCGTGGACGATTGAGGCTTGATGGAATTTCCTCGTCACACCCAAATATTTCTCCAATTCCTTTTTGCTTATTGTGTCGAGCATTCTGGCGTCCACCAGATTCGCCAAAAAGGACTCTGCGTACTGCACAAAAAGTTCCACTTAGTTAACTTTCGCCTTGAGGATATAAAATAATACGCTACGAAACCTTCGGCTTTGTGGCTGATTCCGTTCATATTATTGATATCAAATTGAATCATACTTCTATAATATACGAGCTTCATATTGAAGACATTTATTTAATTGCAAAAATAACATTCGAAAAAGATTTGTTGGTAGAGAAAATTTTTGCTAACCTACATTTCATTAATATTAACCTTGACCTGATTTCATGTTAGTTTTCGTATGCAATGTTGTCTATATGCATTTATTATGTCTATTTTAATTGAATCTGCAGTTTACCCGTATTCCCTAAATGGTAAAATTTGATATTTAATATTACTATTATCAAAGTGAACCATTAACTTTGATTGTAATTAAATTAAATATTAACAACTTATAATTGAATTATGTTATGTGATATGCTGTTAACTACACTATGACAATAAGACGTAAATACGCTCACGAAATCGTGAGCTTAGTTTGTAATTATAAGTGAACATTGTTACAAATGGTATGTTCATGATTTCATTCAACTCAGCGTATTGATATTGGGTAGCTTATTAATAATGAGACATTTATCACAACAAATGGTCTAAGATCCGAATATAGGTCGACCTTCACCGAGGTGATAATAAAATGAGCCCAATTATATAATAAATTTAGTCTATTAAAAATGGGTTTGCTGGAAAAATCCCGGACAGGACATTTTAATTAATTTTAAAAAAATATTTTTTATTAATTAATTGCAGTACTAATCAAGATAATAAAAAAAAGACGTGTGGCACTCGGGGACTGCCGCGGTAAAGCTATTGCATGCCTTCAAGCCACACCTCCGAGCCCGTCGGAGTGTGGAGCGTGAGGTTTTTTCGTTACGGAATTTCTCGATTCGGTCCCCGCGCTCAAGGCCCGCGATAGAAGCTATGCAATAGCTTAAAAATATAATAGACTTGAAGTATGAAACCTACAGAATGTGAAGTCATAGGCTTTTCTAATATTTACCTGGAAAAACTGTTAGGTTGGCACTTGGCAGGTATAAACAGGCATGTCCGTACCGTTTACTTTCACTTGATGGGATGATAGAAAAAAATATATATCAGCATGAGCGCTGTTTTATAACAAAATTGTTTATTGTCTCAACACTGCATAATTAAAAAAATAAAAAGATTTTTTTAATAACTAACTAAAAATATCCTGTCCAGGATTTTTTCAGCAAACCCATCTTTAATAGATTTTTTAATCGACTACATTTATTATAAAATTGGTCGCTTTCTATTATCACGTCGGTGAAGATCGACGTATGTTCGGATCTTCTACTAAAACAAGAGAGTTATGATGGATGGAGAGGATACGACTGTATTTTCGAGTATCGATCAAGGACAGATTAGTGCCAGTATAAACATTATACTATGTTAGTATATCTGCACAGAGAAGTCTGACCTGCGACAGGCCCAAGTCGGGCAGCCACTCGGCCGCGAGCCAGGCGTGGCTGAGCTGCGCGATGGCGGGGCAGCGCACGAGGTCGGGCCGGCGCCGCTCCTCGATCGCGAGCCGCAGCTTCTTGCGGTGCATCGGCTGCGCGATCCCCAGCCCCGCCTCTAGGTCCGCGTCTGTCAGCTCTAGCAGTACCTGCCCATTCAAAGCACGGATCTAGAAACAACGAGAACACTATTTTTTTTTTTTTTTTTTTTAATTCAAAAATTCTTTATTTGGAACATAATAACAAATTGTACATAAACTTAAATTACGATGACATCCGTAAAAGCATAAGAGCTGTGGCACGGATGCCAACGCCCACCTCCATACATAAAATAAGTTCCATCTTAATAATGTAACAAGTTTAACAATAATATGCAAATTAAGTCTGTTAAAATAGAAAAAAAAAAAAGTAGTACAAAATTCTAGACAGCAGGTGTGTTTGTGAGACTGAAGATGTGTATTCGTGAGTGTATGAGTATATGAGTGTGTGAGTATGTGAGTGTGTGTGTGTGTGTGAGTATGTGCCAGTGTGTATGGGTTTTTCCAAGTTTTAGACTGTAAATTTAATAATTTCTTCAGTTTCTTCATACGAACGGGACAAAAGCCAATCAAGGACTATATTTTTAAGTTTAAAATTACAGAGTGGGTAGATATTTAAAACCTGATTGAGTTTATTATAGATTAAGGAACTAATAAATGGATAGTGGCGACCAGCTACCGCAGTTCTGCGACGTTCAATAGTACACACCCTGTCATATCTACGCCTGGAATTTATAAGGTTGGGGTCATAAGAAGTATCCAAGTGTTTTCTCATAACAATTTTTAGTATATATAATTGACGTACCGACGGCACTTGGCATAGGGCATACAATTCGCTAGTTGGAAAGCGGAGAGGTTTGTTGGTGATTGTCTTAAGTACAGCCCGTTGGGCTCGTTCCAAGCGAATCATCAGAGATTTAACACAACCTCCCCAGGAGGTTAGACAGTAAGAAGTAACAGACTGAATCAGTGCGTAATAGACCGTTTTTAAATAACGGAAGTCTATCACTCCTCTAAGGCATTTGAAAACATATATTAATTTTCTGACTTTAGAACAAACGGTATCAATCTGTTGCTTCCACGACAATGTTGGATCTATTGAAACTCCCAAATATTTTAAACTAGTGGCTCTCTCCAGATGTGTACAACTACATTGAACAAAAGGGTCAGTTTTGAGACAGTCATGGGCGCAAATGGTGAATGTTAGTGGGGGCATGGACGAAATTTTGGGCGCAAAAGTTATAAATTTACTTTTCGCAATATTGAGGGTAAGAAGATTTTGTTGCAGCCAATATTGGACAAGTTTTAAGGCGTTTTCAGCAACACTACGTACCTCATTCCATGTCTGAGCATAAAGAATCAGAGTAGTATCGTCAGCATATGAAATTATTTTACAATTATTGAGAGAGAGGTCACATAAATCATTAATGTAGAGTAAAAACAGGGTAGGTCCTAAGACACTGCCTTGAGGAACGCCGAATGAAACTGAAACATACTCACTCTTGATGTTATTAATAACGACACATTGTGTACGGTCAGAAAGGTAACTGCTAAATATATCCAGAACAGAGCCTCTGATACCACAACGTTCCAATTTGGATAGAAGAATGGGAATAGAGACAGTGTCGAATGCTTTAGAGAGGTCCAGAAAGAGAGCTACAGTTTTCAGTTGATGCTCAAAATTGTTAATAATGCAATTAGTTAATGACAGTAATGCATCTTCTGTAGATAGGCCCCGTCTAAAGCCAAACTGGTTTTTTGAAAAGACATTATTAGAATTAAGAAATGTAAGAAGCCTGTTATTTAGGACTTTTTCAAAGATTTTGGATAAAGTTGTAAGCACAGATATCGGACGATAATTTGCGACACTATCTCTATTTCCACTCTTATAAATCGGATGGACAACAGCTCTTTTAAAAACAATTGGAAACACGCCTTTTGATATGCAGAGGTTTAGGACATAACAGATAATAGGGGCGAGAACTTGTCTTGCAGATTTAATGACGGACGCGGGAATACCATCCCAGCCAACTGCACATTTGTCTTTAAGGTTGTTAATAATTGTAAGGATTTCTTCATTTTCAATGTTCAGAAGTACCATTGAATTTACAGGAGTATTTAAAGAGATTTGTGGAAAGATGTTTGGGTTATTATAATTATTTGAAGTAGCCGATCGAGAATTTTCAATAATTTTATGAGCCATATCCTTACCCACATTCGCAAAGTAATTATTGACTGAACTGACGGATAGACTGGGACAACTACACGAATTTAATAAATCACTTGCATTAGAATCCTTTCTTTTTTGTCCGGATATTTCCTTTATGACATTCCACGCAGCCCTGGGGTTCTTTCTGATTTTCTGGAACCTACTTTGTTCGTATTCTCGTTTAATTTTCTTTAAAAGCTTATTACAGAAAGTACGGTAACGGATGAATATCAATTTGTTGAGAATATTTTCTGGGTGTTTCTTAAATTTGCGATAAAGTTTATCTCTGTGGCGAATACATTTCAGAAGACCGGGTGTAATCCAGGGTTTTATTATGCGTTTTCTACAAGGGATTGTGCGGCTATGAGAAGTAATTATAGAGGATAAGGTGTTAACTAGGTTGGTTGCTGACTCATCTGGATCAGTAGAATCTAAGACAGAGGAAAAATCGGTATTTTCAAGCACGTTCACAACCGAGGGAATATCAATATGAGTATGAACAGAATAATTATTCTTAGATGGTTTTGCAATTTCCGCATGTATAAAGCATAAAACCGGGTTATGGTCAGTAAACGTAGCATCAAGGACTAAGGTAGTAGCTTTGTATGGCGTACGCAGCATTACATGATCAAGACAATTGCCTTCGCGAGTTGGGAAAAGATGAGCAGGCAATAAAGCGTGTGAGGCCAATAAATTAAGATACTCATCGGTGGAAGGATCTGCGTTATTTGCAATTATATTAATATTGATATCACCGATGACCAGAATACTTTTGTTTGATTTGATAGAAAGGAGCACGTTATCTAGACTCGTAATAAAGGGATCAAGGTTCCTAAAAGATGGTGATCGATATAACGCTACTACAGCAAGAGAATTAGGAAATTCCAAAATAATACAATTAGCATCATTTAGTGGAGGTAAGGTTACTTTGCAACTTAAACCAGCTCGAACATAGGTGACCACGCCTTCATTTTGAGTAGTAAAATTAGATTGATGGTATTCGTATCCTGGAAGAATTGGAATGAATGGAGCCTTGCTTAACCAGCATTCTGATAGAACAAGAATATCAAGCTGATATCCGAGTCTATGCAGTAAAGTTTGAAAAAGGTTGAAATTACAGTTAATGCTTCGGATATTAACATGTAAGACTTTAAAGTCTCCAAAATTTTTAACATAAGAAATGCTATCCTCTGGTTGGCAAAGATAAGAATCAGACACCGAAATATTATCTATATCGTCATTAATAGTATTCAAGTCATTCATTTTATAGATAGAATAGAACAAGGGAATACTAACTGTGATGAAGAACTAAAGAAAACAAATCTAAAATCCGGAATAGTTGAGAAAGAAGTAAATATTTTGGAAAAGTGTATGATATGTGTAAATGTGGTGTGTGCTAGGTGTGTAAAATATTGTATGTAAAATTTATTATTACAATCAGAAACAATTATAAATGTAAAATAGATAAACAAATTTTTTATATAATATATATCACTAAGAAGAAACACTATGGAAACACATTTTAATAGTCATATTAGAGTGTCCTGTTTCACCTTTGCAATATCCAATTCGGTATTAATTCTTATCAATGGCCCGTTTTCCTTTTTACGAAGAAAGATCTTTCCGTGCGACACCCAACAAAACTTAAAATTATGTGTGTTTGCAAGGTCACGCGATAAGAAAAACAATCTTTTCATTTTGGCCGAAAGATTTTCCGAAATAAAAATATTTTTTGATGGGCCCTTAATATGTAGATGTTCAGTAGAGAGCTTAGACGGTCCTTTATTAAAATTTCGGTACATACTGATAATTTTTTCTTTTAGCAGACAGCTAGTCAGATCAACAATAATTGTCTTTGAAGTGGGCTCCTTGGATTTAATTCTAAAAATGTCTTTTACTTCGTGGGGCTGTACAGCAACATTTAATAATTTAGATGTTTTTAAGAATGTATCCAGGAGAGAGGATTTTGTTTCTGAGGTACAATTCGGGATATTTCTGATTTCAATGCATGTTGATCTAGATGCGCGCTCAGAAATCTCTAGCCTGTCTTCCAGTGTTTTAATATATTTAGCGTCCGCATCCCGCGCTTATTCCAAATCATTTATTTTAGAGGATAAAGAATCACATTTTTCCGCTAAGAATTCAAACGACGTCCGCATAGTCTCAACCGAGTCACACAACTTTTCAAAACTTTTATTTTGCTCCTCTTTAAAATTTAAAAACATTTGCTTGATTTCAAGCATAAAACAGTCGAGCTTATCTTCGTCACATTCAGTGAACTTCCTTTTACGGAAAGTGACATTAGTTTTTTTTGTCAAACTAGGCTCAGATGAGCAATGGTGTAAAGTTTGTTGAATAATCGGTACAGTAAGCACGCTGGTGGGCGCGTAGGCTTGGTCGCTAACATCCGATTCCACAGCCGGTGCGGGGGTGGAGGGGGGAGTGCGCTTGAGGGGCATGATTGTGGTATAACGTAGAAGCAGAGGGTAGTTTTAACGGTCAAACGGCAATCGCTAGGAGATTATGCAATGTAAGTCGAACAGCAGCGACGGAGTTCAAGTTATACTTGACGCGATCGACAGATTCATACAAAATTGCTTTCCGTCCAATATAAGTTGACCTCTAATGTTTCTTTCAAACTAATTACGAGCGTGTACTGATTTCTTCTTTTTATATTGTACGTGTCTGGGTTTATGATATTAATAGATCACTCACATGTATTCAGAAGATTTATATATTTCTGGTTCATTTAATTATAATAAAATTAAATTATTCACTTTATAACAAGATAAATTATCGGATTAAACTTGGATTGAAGCAAAACACGTCTAAACTGCACAACGGTCCGGAGGGAAGCCAAATATTTGACGCTTCTATCGCGTCGAGCTTACGCTATGATGGTTCGCTTTTTAATTTGGAGTCTGAGTTGTGAAAATATGAAATGGTCGCAAACTATATTTATTGATATGTTTATGCGAAATATTCCTATCACCCTCACATTATATAGATATTGGCCAATAATCGGGGTATCGAATTTAATACCGAGCATCCCTGGATTATCCGCCCAAAATATCTAATAGGCTTTTTCCATATAGTTAGCCGCCGGAAGTGTACGCAAATGTTAAACGCTAACGTTTTACCCCAATTTAAGCAATAGTATCGAATAAACTGAGCCCGAAAGCAAAATTTACTCTAAATAATGCTTCAATATTTCCGGCACGTAACAAAATTCACTTCGATATTTGCAAATGAATACGTTATGAGGTCGGGTATAATATTACCCACTGTGTCCATATCTCTCTTATCACTTCATTGCAAAATTCAATTAAGAGTTTGGAAGTTATGGTCTGTGTTTACGATGTAAAATAAATGTGTACTTTGTTAATAATATCACGCGTTTTCGGTTGATAACCGACACCGCATGAATAAATATAAGGTTCGGGATTATTAATTATATCACTCTCGCTTTTTATAATATTTATATCTAAGGTAAGTATAATGCGTACACATTATACAGTTTACAAAATAAAGTAATGGTATGCATTTCACATAACAAGAAAATATTTTTTTCATGAATTTGAACACGTGAATCGTGTTAAAAATTAATCATAATTAAAATACGATTTTATTTATTTATTTTAATAATAGATATCCGTATGCAATGGATTACGATTGTTTATTCTGAGTTATATAATGAAACAATATTTACCATTATGTCAAACAATTTAATTTTGTAAACACAATATTGGCAATAGGTACCTATAAGCAATAAGCAATGCTGTAACTGGAGACCACTGAAGTCGTTATTGAACGATAAGTATTTCGTAGAATCGGATTGTAAGTCACTTGAGCTTTATTATCATTTATAGAATTCTCAGTTTCCCTGAGTTTAATATTATTATTAATGGAAGTCTCGTATAAGTCTTGCTCTGTTTCTTAGCTTTTACGTCTTGTTAAACCATGTACCTGCAATTTATATGCGGATAAATCGTTAGATATTTTAAAGTGTCTGGCGATTTTTACGAAGGTGGATGACTATTAATAATGTGACATATATTACATCTTATTATAAAACCATTTTTTTAAATTCCAATATCACAGACTAATAATAATATACTACGTTTACAACTAATATGAAATAAAAATACAAGGAGAATAAATAATTCTGCCAATGCGCATAATTCTTCAAGCTGTCAGCGCAGTGCAGCATTCAATTTAGTCACGCGATACCGGAACTAACCTACTACCCTGGTAATTAATTAATTTGTTTGTATTTTTTAATTAATAAATGAAATTGATCTCGAAACATGATCCCATAATTGCCTCTATATAAAGTAGAGAAACAAAAGGCCAAAGAAATGATTGATAAAACCTTTTTGCTCTACACATCATTATCCTATAAACACCACTATTTTATGATATTCTCGAACATTCCCCGCGCAACACTCAACCCATCGCAAATTGAGAAGGTTCTCTCTCATTTTTTCCATTACACGTTGTATCAAAACAATAATTCAAACATCCGCGCGCCACGTAACCCAACGCAATTCGAGAAAGTTCCAGATCCTTACCCTGTTGCACATTTTAACAGAAAAATTATATTTCAGTACATTCGCCACTCAAACATTGTCACACAATTTTACATCATACCTATCACAGAATACACTACACTCTATGTGTCCCTTTTCCATCATAGTTAAAAGAGAATAACGCTTTTCTACCTATATGTACCACTGTAGATAATTCTAGAAGGTTCCACAACTCACCTTCCCGCTCTTCACATTGTCCGCGATGGTGGCTGCGTACTGCGGCATGCCGAGCGCGAGCTCGAGCCACGCGATGATGGCGGGCGCGCGCCATCGTGATAGCGGTAGTGAAGCTGCTTCACGCAGTGCTGCTTCGCTACCGAGTGGTGACCACGAGCGTGTGCTGCCGCCGGCGTATACTGGTTCTGTTAAACGTAGACCATAATGTAGGGGCTGTATGACTTGCATGTTTTTGACGTGACAACGTCTTATAATTCGATAGCGCCGGCTGCACGCACGAAAATACATGACTCATGCGGCGTTACCTCGCTCTGAGGCGTTCCATGTAAGGCTTGAAGTGCAAGCGAGAGCGCGGAACGATCGACAAAGAAGCACAATCGGCCGTTGTCACGTACAACTATCGGCAGTAAACCGACTTTACAGACAACCAATTTTTTTAAACAGTAGAAATAAAGTAGAAATACTATGTAATTGTAAATTTAAACTATGTAATTTATATTGAATTCGGCATTCATGCAGTTCGTTTTGTTGGTTTGTTTTAGCACAACATTAAACTAATATTTATTTAAATAAATGTGCATGCTATGTTATTAAATTCTAAATATTTTCAAAAGCTTTAATGCGATGAATTGTATCTTTTGTCAGTGTGATGGATTTTTTCAGTTCACAATATTAGTTAAACACATCTGCGTACTCAATATTAAATATCATTTTGATTAATTAATTTATTTCAAGAACAACATAAGTCCTCTATATTAATAACAATTTCTTATAACTATGTTAGTAAAGTCATTTTACAATTTTTAAAAAGGTGACGTAGTAACTCACCACTCTCATGTCCACTAGACGCCGCACTGCCAGACTTGGTGCGGTGTCTGCTTCGCGCAAACACTCGCGATATGGAGCCCCACGCGGAGCCTCGCCCGCGGCCCGCTTTAGCCGCGCGCGATCGCATGCCGCTCGCGAGCGATGCCTCGCATTCACCCGGACTGGATAGCTGTTCTACTGACCTGTGCAAGTCAAGTTAGATACGTAAATAGTTACACCTAAGTTATTTTTGTAAATTGAGGAAGAATTAACTAACAAATATAAAATCATACACTCGCTCATACACACATTTATCTACTAGCTGTTTTGTTTTTTTTTATAGATTGCTTTTTGATTTCATAAAATAACAATACACGAACGAGTAGGTATGAAAAAATAATACCTAAACATTATAAACACATCCAATTTTTATCATTTCAGGAATACGCAATATTCATTTCTTTGGATACTCTACTTTATCTTCAAGGAAGCCCGTTTATTCAATTTCATTCTCTCTTGTACATAGTGTCTTCTTATGAAGTTCATCTTTAGTAATATTTTTAGAATGCTGCTAAACTTATATATTTCCATGATTACGTCGTTTCTGACGCAAAATATTAATATCCTAAAGTCAGGTGGACATTTTACGTTGTATAAACACCCATCTAATGCAATAAAAGTAATTACTTATTTAGTATAACATCAGCAGTCTCGTTAGTTTGTCCTAAGCATTTAATCGCGTTAAGGAGACTATAATGGGTTCAAACGTTTAGTCTAAATGTCTGAGACCCTTGTACTAAGACACTTAGTAGATCCGTTTACGTTTTGATGATCATGTGTCTACAAGGGGCGTGTATAGTAATTATATTAATGTGAAATAATTTGATGGATGTTCTAAAGTCAATTATTGGGGCGATTGTTTACATAACAAACAAATTTAGTTAGAACAATTATGTTTGTAGTTTCAACACAGTAATTATCCTGTCTTAACATGTTATTAGGCAGGTCTACATAAACCGAGTAGCCTCGTGATGCATTTTCCGCGCGAGGCTGTTATGTATGGTACGTGGATGTGGCTCGCCGAGGAAAATGATTAAACACGCGCTTTCGGTCGAGCCACGTCTCACCGAGCATGAATAAGCATAAGAAAATTGACGGATAAATCAAAATTAATCTTAAAATGGTAAACAAAATTGAAACGATCATTCGTCATACCTACATTCAAATAAACTGCATTATTGCGTTCATAATAAATTGGAAACAGCTAAATAATTTCTACATTCGTCGCCTCACCGACCATCACAAACGCTATTAACAGGATTGAAACATTCCACAATGGTTGTAGTACCTAGTCATTCGAAATAGAATAAAAGTTATATCAAACCTGGAGAGCGAGCCAGCATCAATGGAGCGGGTGAATGGGGAAGCGCTATTGTGCGGCGACAGCGTCGGGCTGCAGTCGCGCGGCGTGCTCACTGCGACAACAACCGTTTCATACTTTGATACACAATTTCTTTTCTATCTCTGACACAATTATGGCCTTGTGCTAATTTTTTGACGACTTTTGTGTCATAGTCTGAATAAACTTCGATTAGGGTTAATTGTTAAAAGTGGGAGCTTTATAGCAAGCAAAACATAATCATTAAATTTTTGACTTTATACATAAAATCGCACTTAAAACATATATGATTAGTCTTAGTGCTGTTAATACTTTTGGGTAGCAGGTATTCAGTAGGCGGGTCCAGTGTCCACACAGAGCGAGCAGCCTCGCAAAGCAATTTCCGCGCGAAGCTGCTAGGTCTATGTGGACGTGCCACGGCCTAGCGTGTGCGCAATTTTCCACGTGTGTGGACCCGCCTATTGAGAATGTTTATAAGTGGCCGTTTTCTTGTTAAACATATTCCTTCATAGAACCATAAAAAATAATAATCAGTAACAAATACGAAAATTACCTTTGATCGCCAGTAGGGGTAACAGTTCGTTAACGCGTGACTACTTAAAATAAAACTACTAAGTTCGGCATGCTTGTAAAGCAGAATAATCGAAAAGAGAATAATTATGATACATGCAAATATACATTTTTATATTGTGTATTTACACCGGACATATAAAGCAAGAAACTAATTTATTACTAACCCCACCAATACTAGAACAATAATAAAATAACATTTTTATTGGATAACCGCAAATAGTATTGTTAGCAAAAACATTCTGACCTACAGTTTATTCGTAAACGTCAAATAACGAAAGAAAAACGAGAATATGAATACTCATATCGAGAAAATTCATGATCCAATCCCATTATGTTATTAATGTTGGCACGTGTTACGGTACTTTTGAGTTCACTGTTATTACAGCTTTTATTATCATTACATAATAATTTAAACTATGTTACAGCTCAACTGCTCTTAGCACCAGCAATCAAGGCGTAATTTGCTCGTATCATGAAAATACCTACAATATTTCGAAGGTAAAATAATAAAAATATACAAAATAGCAGGATAAAAGATCTTGATCATAATTTCCGAAACGTAATGATCGTCCTTTACCTGCCTTGTATTAATATACTATGACTAAACAAAGCTTAGGGATTTAGGAATCGGCAATAAAGTTGCAAGCCTATTGGTTCTTTTATCCCAAAATATTTACGTGAAATGAACGAACCTATTAGTCCTTTGAGATGGAAGAGTAAATTAATTATCACCGGTATCGTAGAGGGTTCGTATTATACACATAAAGGTATATAGAATGAATTAACTCAATTAACGAAGTAATGAATATTTATTTCATTCTATACGTTTCTTTAGTGATTATTAGTGAAGTCGATTAAAAAGCAGAATAATACATTCACTGTAATTGTCGATATCCATCCAGTTTACATAAATTAGGTACGTTACATTATTACGTAGGTAAAATGTTTATTTTATCAATAAAAAATAAAATTAAAGAGCTTGTGCTGATATACTTTTTGATAATGAAATTCGCGCGTACTCACATTAACTTTAAATAATAATGACAATGCACCGGAAGTAATAACGTTAAAAGCATTTCAGATGTTAAGTTGGTTTTCAGTAAAATCCATTAAAATACAGTACGTAGTAACGCAATTTTCAAAAGCGATTTTCATTTTATCAAAGTTTTTAATATACGGATTACGCCTTTGCAATTGATTGTATTCTATATTTTCGCGTTGAAATTATTTTATATTGTCAGTTGCTTTATTACATGTGGACAGTTGCGTCGATGGATCTGTGTACCCAAAAACTCTTATTGAAAATATAAATTGGAATTGTTAACGCAGGTATTTAATTGTGATGTTCAATATTTACTGCACAATATTTAAAAACGATTACTTTTTTGCATAAGTAACAATTTTAAATTATGAACATTACCAAACTTACTAAACCAGTAGAAAATAAACCTCACATTTGATAGAGCCAAAGATCTGTTTTAAATATACCTATGAATAAATATACTACCTATAAGAAACAATAAATATAGACTTTGACGTGTACACTTCATAATTCATTTGTCGGCTATGACCATGTAAAGGAAATAAGAGGGGTATTTTATTATTGTTTTGAACACGTTTTGAAAGTAAAACAGAAGTACTTCCAAGTAACAATTAATGACCAAATTAGTTACAAAACTGACGATAAAGCTTCGTCATTCAACCCAATTTCAGTACGCTTTCAGGTAGGCGGACAGGTCTTAACACAAAACCTTTTATTTCCCTGTAGAATCATAAAAACTTTTCACAAACGAGTACGCTCATCCCAACATGAAATTATTTCCCCCATACCGTCATGGATTAACACCTAATTTTCATATAAATTTAAACCGTATATTGTATTATCATTGCGTATTCTTATTACGTAATACGAAACATTTTTTCATAAGCTTTGTCGTTGGCCTCATAACGTCATACATTGTGACACGCTAAGGACACAATGTACGTAACGGACGACGGAAGCGAGCGGCTGGCTATCGGAAAATCTTTCACAAACGAGCAGGAATATTTATCAGAGTTTTTTCAATAAATTCTGTATAGAATAATACTGTTTAAATTTATACTCATTTTTAATAGGAAACTTAATGAAAGCGACAAAGCGCTAAGGATCTAATTTACCTACGCTATGTATTTTATATCGTAAAATATATATACAACTTTTTATCGTTGAGAATGAAACCAAATCCCTTGTTCCAGATTACTATACTATATCATCAATATGGCTTTAGTCTGTTGAATCTAAAGTTGCGATTTGATATTACATTTGGGTACAATAGGTGAAATTATCATCTCGCATACATTTGATCTCGATCCGACCTCATCGGACTCTCACTGCGATATTGTGTATCATTGTGTAACTAACTATGTACGATATTTGGGACATCGGTTATGACTTAATTCTCGTACTGATTGTAAACAAACTAAATTTGCATTACTCTTATTGTGGTTATGTTTGTCGCTAATTTTAGACGAATAATGGTAGTAGATATTATATTGCAATAAAACAGTCACAATGCATAATTATTACCTACATTATGTAAAAAAGGTCAAAAGGGATATCATTTTAAACGGGGAGGTATTA
>CAJQZN010041438.1:0-21966 GCA_907164685.1 Colias eurytheme
GCCTCCATCGCCACCTAGCGCATTTATCAAGAAACAAACACATTCATACTCGAACCTCGCGCATCATGAAAGTTTCAGTCTGAGAATTTTCATAGTTCTTCTATCGCACACTAGATGGCGCTGAATTAAAACGAAAGCTATTTGAAAGTTTATTTTTAAAAGTGAGCGTTTTATAAGTGGCTGAGGAAGTTAATATACGACAGAGGCGTGCAAATGCTATGATTCAATATGAGATGTTCGATGAATAAATGTCTTAGCAAAATTCTTGTTGTTTATCAGACTATAGCGGTATTTGTAAGTCTTCTAAATTCTATACCTACCTTTATAATAATTTTGTGCTTTTTAAGATGCAAGGAAGTAAAAATATCAATCTCAATATGTAAAATTTTAGATTGTCCACTGCAAACTGAAGCTTCATCTTTTCGCAATTGAAATATATAAAAAAATACATTTAAATGTAAATGAATACACATTATTTTATTCGTGTTATTTAACACAAATTTAAAAAATTCAAAGCAATTCATTCCTCAGAAAATAATCATACATCAATTCTTTTATGTTTGCCCAAACTATTAAGTTTTTATATTAAGATATAATTATGTAAGTCACTCGAATATAATTACAATTACAAATTACAATTCAAATTTCTGTGATGGAAATTAGAATCATAATTATTGATTTATTTAAATACCGACAGGATTATTATAATAACTGAATCTAATAATAAACACGACACTTTTAATTAACTCTGTTGCCATTGTCTTCCTAAATTTAATCGGAATTTGGTGTTCGTCCAAGGAATTTCATGCCCTGAGTTATTGTGATAGAATTTTAGTATCATCTTCCAACGGATTTTAGAAAATAGATAAGTACTTCGTACTGTTCAATTTTGGATTTGGGTTGTAGCCTGTACAAAGAGAAATATTAATGTTAAAAAATATAATAAAAACAATGATATCAATGTTTAATTTATAAATATAAAATAATGTATCAGTCTCGTCATTGTAGCAGACACGTATCTTGATTGAAGATTCATAAACATGTTATGATACGAAAATGACATATTATAAATAATTTACATTCAAAACAAATTTATTATAACAAACTAAATTAACACGCATTATGTCAACACATACGCAGTCGCAAACCTTGCACATGTTACATCGAATTTATAGCATATTTACGTAAAGGGCCTAGCCCTGACCAGTAGTAACGACAGGTGGGAAAAGTTGTCACCGCATAGGTCAAGGAATGGGCGGGCGGCGGCGCGGGCCGGGGCGGCTCCGGCGTGGGAGCCCATTTGTTTACGCAGCGCCAGTCCGCGCCGCGCTCAGCAGAGTGCTGCCGCGCGAGACCACCCTATATTCAGTTCACGGCCGCTCTATTACCGGACGTCTATTTCGGCGCATAATATTCTGTGCCGTGAGGAACGCTCAGTTTCGCGCAGGCAGGTGCGCGTGCCGAGGCAGAGAGATGCGGCGACGGAGCCGCGCGCGCGCCGCGTGACCGCCGACGGCATGGAGCGCCGCCCAGCCCGCTTCGACCCAGACCTCATGACCAAGGCCGTACGCCGCCGGGAAAGGCCGCGAGAGCGATGGCTGCTGACGCGGAAAACATGGAAGTACATGGCGGACGCCGGCCGCCGGCTCATCCCGGACGGCGCGCAGAACCGCACGGAGGACGTTCCGCGCATTGAGTCGTACTTCCAAGAGGTCTGTCAGCGGGAGCCGAGGTTTCTGCTATGGCGGAAAAGTTCCTATCCGGGCGTGTTGGCCCGCCCACGCCGGAAAAAACGTGCAAGAGGTGGCTCTGTGCGCGCCCGGTCGCCTTCCGACGACGCTCCGGTGCCCGTGCGGCCCACAGAGTTATTCATCCCTCACACATCAGGTGGCCGATTTGATATAGCAAAGTTAAGGAGAGACTTCTTTGCAGCGCCACCACCATCATCACAATCGGGTTTCACTCCGTCCAGTGCGGCATTTAATGTCGCAGCAAGAAACACTAGTCCACACATTGAGCCTAGAGATAATGATGAAGGAGTACTAGTTGATTTATTGAGAAAGTACCTGAAAGTAGAAGACGATAAGGATCCTCCTCCTCTCACAGAAAGTGAGGAGCTCGTTAAAGCGCTACGAAATTACCTTAAAAGGCAGTCGGAGCGCGCTCCCGCAGACTCTGATACAGATCCTGCGCAAAGAATATTGCGGGAGCATCTTAGCAGATATTACAATAGGTCGTCGAATAAGGATCAATCTGTACAAGATTTATTAAGCGATAGGAATTTGTTGAAAAATTTATACCATGATCTTCGTAAAACGAAGCCATATAGAGGTGGAAGGAGTGGAGGTGGCGGTCCCAGTGCCGGTGGGTTCAGTTCTAGCGTGTATAGTGCGTCAAGTTCCAGAATTAATATACGAGGTAGGAGTGTTAGTGCTTACGGTAACGATGAGGACTATGTTCGTTCCCCGCCCATGTCGCCGCCGCCCCTTATCGAAGTACTGGGTGAGTCGCAGGAGGAGAGAGGCGTGGATGCTGGGACTCAAACTGAGCCCATACCTGAAGAAGTGTTGCAGGAGCTGGAGAGATCATACAAAGATAAGCTGGAAGCGGCAACAGCGCCCACTAGCCCGACGAGCCCGCCGCCCGAGAGGCGGCCGCGGCGCCGCTCTAGCGTAGACCATGACGACGTGTCGCAATCCGTGAGTGACACCATCAAACGCTACTTGAGAATGGCGCGAAAAAAGAGCGTCGACTCCGAAAAGACTGATCGTTTCAAGCGTATTAACTATGATAAAAACCTGCGTAATATAAAACCGCGTATGCCTAATGATGTGGATGACGACGGGCCCAACAAGGGCTGTCAGACGGACGAGGCATGGGTTTTGACGTATAGGGATTTGCAATTCGCGTCGGTGGCGTCGACGCCAACGTCCCCGTCCCAGTCGCACTCGTTTCTGTCCCAGTTATTGGGCCGTGGGTCTCATGCATCGGTGGCTCCCCCTGCAGGTGGCATGCAAAAGTCACGGTCATCGAGCAGCGTGGTGCAGAGCGTCAGCCGGCGGCTGTGGCGCACGCGCAGCCGCTCCTCCAGCCGGGCGGCCGCTTCCTGGACACCTCAGGTCAGTCGTTATTCATTCTTTATATTTACACTTCACTTATTGATTGTGTGAGTTTGTTGGATGTGTGGATCTCATTCTTTATTATTTACAAATCTGTCATAAATCGCAAATATTTAAAGTTTTAAATAAATAAAAATATATATTATGGCCGCTTAATGGTCGATATTATCATGTTTACAATCAAGCATATAAAATATACAAAAATAGTTTGATACATGTGATGAGGGTAGAAGGATAATTTAAGCGATGAATGTCAATTGGACATTTAATGAACAGGCACTACCTACTTGTCTGATTGTAAAATTATCTAATCAATATTATGTTTGATAACTCTATAGTATATCTACAAATAAATAAGAGGCAAAAGCAATTTATTCAAATGGATGGAAAGGTTTAAGTTGGTTAATAACATATTATTTTGCATCGAAAGATCCTCATCATACGTGTGAAAAATAATTGTCTTATAAGTTATATATCAGTTTATAATATACTACCTTTCAGCCTGCGGCTTCGCCCGCTTTGTCTAAAACATAATCAATTATAAACTTCCTCTTGAATTACTTACTCTATTAAAAAAAACCGCATCAAAATCAGTTGCGTAGTTTTAAAGATTTAAGCATACATAGGGACATAGGGATAGAGAAAGCGACTTTGTTTTATACTATGTAGTGATGTTTATGCAAATTTGTCCAGCTCCATTCAGTCTAAATTTTAGAAGCAAGGCTTCTATTTATTTTATTGTAATATTATCAAAGGCAATGACGACGATGATTTCGACTGTACAGTCTATATCAAATTAATGTTTTAAGGGATATAGTTTTTTCGGAACTACACAAATATATTATGTTTGTTAATTAAAAAAAATGTATATATACAATAGTTTTCCTATGATAATTTACTTTAAACTAAACTCCAATTAAATTTTGTTCTAGAAAGGATCTCTTTCAATATTTTCCTACTACTTTACTATATTTACATCCATAATATACATAATATGTGTATGTTTAATAACCGCTATTTATTAAAATTGTGATCCTATAAGCTTCGCATGTAATAAACTATAGAAATGATTGCACACATACATCAGAAGAGATTTTTATACAAGTACTAGCGGCCCGCCCCGGCTTCGCCCGTGGTACATATGAAAAATAGATGTTGGCCGATTCTCAGACTTACCTACCCGATATGCACAGAAAATTTCATGAGAATCGGTCCACCCGTTTCGGAGGAGTATGCAGACTAACATTGTGACACGAGAATCTTATATATAAGACTAGCTGTCCGCCCCGGCTTCGCCCGTGGAACATATTTACGTTTTCTCTACATAAAAACCATCCTCGGACTTCAAGGAATATAATAAAAAAAGAAGTATCGAAATCGGTTCAGCCGTTCTCGAGTTATGCGCTTACCAACACATTTTGCGATTCATTTTTATATATAAGAAGATATCCGATGAGTCATGAGCTGGCGCCAAATGAGCTATTTAAATCATGAATTAAATATAATTAGGCGGTTGACAACCGTCTTCTGTCAGCACTTAGTTTTTGTGGCACTTCGAAAGCTTTTCAATTATAAAGAATGCATTATGTGTGTTTTATTTTGTTTATAAAGACAAATACTTCAAGAATGTTATGCTCTTAATGCAAGCTTGTCGTGACATCTGTTGTTAAATCTTGGTCAGGTCTAACAAAGATTTCAATTGATAATATTCGCTTTGAGAAAGCAGTACATATTAGAACATTTTAATAGCTCCTCTAAATTGTCTTTATTTAGATTCCAATGTATTGTTAATAAAAAATCAATTTTAATAATACATATTTCAAGCTAATACTCTCATGTAAACAAAGCTTTTAAAATATAAGACCTGTATATATATCCGAAGCTTTACACAAAATTATTCCTTTAATATTTTTTACAGCGATAACTTATAAATACATGAGAAAATGCTGGTATTTCGCATCTATTGAAGTTATATCACTTGATCTAAGTTCATTGCTACGGCGTAGGCATTGCGTAGGCTTTACAGTTCGTAGACTGTAGACAATCTTGCTACATACGTCTACAGCCCCCCTAGACAATTTTCTATTGGCGTAAAGTTCAATAGAATAGATTATGAATGTATGAGATTGACGTTTGATTACGACGACGACGACGATTGATTACGTCAATCTCATACATTCATAATCTATTCTATTGATTAGTTTATGCAGATTAGTTTATGACAGCTAATAATTCCATTCACTAAAGACTGAAGAAATATTATTTAAACTCAACTTTATTTTTCGAAGATAATATTATGTTGTTATATCTAATTACATTTTTTTTAGTTCCTACGTAAATTTCCAGTATTTATTATTCCTTTTTCATTCTATTGATGATTGCTACGATTAAAGTTTATTCCTACTTCTGAAAAGAAAACACTTTATAGTATACACCTTGAACCTTCAGTATCAAAACATTAATTCAAAAAACTCACCGAGATCTCTTTAAAAAAAAACAGCACGTGTAACGCTAGAAACAAAGCTATACTATCCCACTAGTCACATACCACATTAGTTTTCGTGAAATTGGCGAATCATTTCCACCGCTCGTAAATCGTAACGGGGCCATCCGTTCCGGGTGTGGGTTAAGAGCGAGCGATTTGACACGCTTGTTAGAAATACGCTTTGTAGCGTGTTTATTACTTAAATATTAATGTGTTTATTATGTGAGACCAAGATAAAGTATTCTTATTTGTCTATGGTATCTTAATACTATTATAAAGGCGAAAGTTTGTATGGATGTTTGTTACTCTTTCACGTAAAAACTACTGAACTGATTACAATGAAATTTAGCACACATATAGAGGGTAACTTGGATTACCTTGGACACATAGGATAGGTTTTATCCCGAAAATCCCACGGGAATGGGAACTATGCGGGTTTTCCTTTGAAAACGCGGGCGAAGCCGCGGGCGGAAATCTAGTTTTATCATAAGGTCTATAATTTGTTATTAAATTCTTGTAAATAAATTTAATTTGAAATTTGTAATTTTCCCAATATCAACAGAAAGATTCAGATAATATTTAATATTCATATATAAGTTTACGTTACGTCGGTAAATAATAGATTTATTATATTTGACACTTAAAGTTACAAAGGTTCTAAGTTACAATGCTTTGCGTATAGATAGAAGTTACTGAATAAACTGAAAAATATCTTAAGCTGTAGGATATAATTTGAATGAGATTTACCTGTTATGCTAATTTATGTTTGTAAAACTGGCTTTGACGATTTCGAAGATGTTTAGGAATCTAAATTCAGTTAATTAAAAATTTCCTTGTTTCTTGACATGTAAATTAACACCAAAAAAAGACGAATTATCATCTCCGCACATACTCGCTGTAAGCTCATGCCTTCAACCAGGCAATCTTTCACCAAAATATTATGATAAGCTGTCTCAGCCGCTTTGCTCATCTGCTCAAGTATTGACACATTTGTCGCCAGACCAATTTGTTTTATTTGTACCTTTCTCATAACTTTCAGAGGATTATAAAAGCAAACATGTTTATACGCTGTGGGAAAAACATATTTTTCGTCAATTAGGATGTTTTTCAACTTTTTAACATAATAATGAGGAACAATCTTTTCAAAGCTTTTTATAAATAAACCCCTTCATTCATTTGTAATTTAAAAGAGAATCTTCAATAGTTATTCAGTATTTTGATGTTTTTGAATAAATACATTTTATTTTTATTTAGAGTGTGATTGCATGATGATGACGAGCGATGGCCTCTATATTAAAGTATTTTGATCTTGTCGAATAGAATGATGATATACCTCACTCAATAAAAATAGATACTTCACTTCTTAATGTAAATTCCTCTTTATAACACAACTAGCTTTCCGCCCGTGACTTCACCCGCGTCGTCTAAAACTTAACACATTGTATACTGAAACCTATACGAACGAACGAACACCATGCTATCCATTGGTGAAAACTGAATAAAAATCGCTGCACTAGTTTTTTAGTTTATTGTGTAGTACATACAGAAAGACAGAAAAACTTGGCGGAGGACTTTGTTTTATATGTATAGTAAATACTAAATATCGATATTGATAGCACGTGATATTGATGTCTCAATTTAAGAACTTTATATAGCATCCAAATACGTCATTAGGTATCTATAAAAATGGATCGGTACTGATGATAAGCCGTGACGTCACACGGTACGTCATCCCGTAGTAGACAGACTATACATATACACTATACAGGGTGTAATCGTTAAGTGTGCGCGCACACTAAGTAAAATGAAACGAGAAATAACGTTTATTTTTAAAAACTTATTATTGCCATTTTACTCATTAGGTTAAGTACTTTCGATATCAATTTAAAGTTTTATGATATCTGCAATTGTTACGGAATAAGCGTCCGTGCATACTTATCGATTACACCTGGTAGACCAAGACTTTTATGGTCATTCCATGTCTTGTCGTGAATGTAATAAAATTTGCAAGGATTGTATTATGATATATTTATGCTTAACATACACTTGTTACCTATATTTAAATTGTATTCTCTATTTTAGTGCTTTTGGTAATTTTTGAAAGATTTTTATACATAGTTCAGATTTTTTATGATTTTTTATTTAGCGTAAACAATCCTTATCCTGTAAATCATCAAGTTAATAATCTAATAGCGCATTAATAATTGTAATTTTATTAACACCGTTGTATTTACCACACAATTACAAGAATGTCCTTGTTACTTGTAATATGTATTATATAAAAGCTCTCTTAGTATTTTCCAACGCAATGACTATTAGTCATTGCGTTGGAAAATACTATACTATACGCAACTATAAGCAATAAGAATACAAAAAATAAACTCACAAAAAATGATAAATCTCGGGAATGCTTTTAGACAATCGCTGAATCACGAACACCGCTGCACAATGTCACAGACTATATTTTCAGTATCACTACATAGTATAAAACAAAGTCGCTTTCTCTGTCCCTATATCCCTATGTATGCTTAAATCTTTAACGTTAACTACGCAACGAATTTTGGTGCGGTTTTTTTTAATAGGTAGAGTGATTCTCGAGGAAGGTTTTAGCACATATATAATTTATTAGCTTTTAGACAAAGCGGGCGAAGCTGCGGGCGGAAAACTAGTAATTCTATAAATACAAATTATGTAAGCCCGCGTGGACCCGTTTCTTATATCGATACAAACAAGCGATTGCAAAATATATTAAGAAATGTTTGTATTCTGCATTCCACGATCTCATCGGTCAACAAACAAACTCTTTCACAGAATTTGGAGCTGGTGTTTTCTTGTTGTGTTTTACGAATCGATTCCAATTATTTTTATGCGTGTTAAATTATTTCTTTTCTTTAATTGTTTTTTTGTTTTTGAAGCAATGCGAACTCTTGCAGAAAAGGTGTATGATATTTTTTAATCAAGATCGAAAATTTGGAATTTATCACGTCACTTTTAGCTTTAGCTAGCTTAGCTTTTAGCCTTGCTTTGCTTAATAAATTCGTAGTTTACTATTCATTATAATATCTGCTGGGTCGTTTGGCTGAATAGCAATGAGGAAGTTTTTTTATTAATTATACATATACAACATATATGTATATTATTATAAGACTAGTTTTAATATATAAAACCATTGTAAACAAGTCATAACCGCGTTAAAAACAACCGACTTCAAACTTGCATTTGCAACATTTACAAATATACAGACAAAAATGCTCATAAAATAAAAACTACTGGGCCTATCCGAATAAAATTTTTATGGGACCAATTCGACACCATCCCGCATCGAACAAAAAAAGAATCACGTAAATCGGTTCAGAAACCTCGGAGTAATCGGTGTACATACATAAAAAAAAAAACATACCGGCCGAATTGATAACCTCCTCCTTTTTTTGAAGTCGGTTAAAAACAGTCTATTTTTAAAAGTCAAATATGTACGTCTTTACTTGCGGGCCCTTATTCGTAGTTTACAATCCTAATTAATGATATTCAGGATCCTACAGTGAAGCAGAAATATTCGATAGTTGTTTTCTGCACCCTCACAGAATGTTTCTATGACTATGCTACTAATTTAACTCTAATCTGTTGCAATATTGCTGTGAATTTGACCCAATTCGTGCCGAAGTATGCTCGACTCCCACCAATCGCTTGTTCTGTGTTCTCACGTCATAATAATATGTGAAACTGAGCTACTAACTCGTTTGATGTCCCGTTAATTTTCATGCATATATCTCAGATTTTATAAGTGGTCGGTATAGTTGGATTACTATTAAGAAACACTTCTTGAAGTGAAAACTTCACTAGTTGCGATGAACATCGTATGGTAGGAAAAAATCGTATGATTTCGAGGCACCGATATCACTATGCACATTTTATGAAATTTCAAAGACAACTAAAATTCTTAGAAAAAAAGCTTTTACTGCGCACTTGGTTTTTTTGTAATAAAAATTTACTTAAGGGAAAATTGACGTGGAAGGACCACAATATAAATTCACAAACCATTTTATGTGTCACAAACAGGCTGCTGCTGTGCAATATCAAATTTTAATCCTAAAATTGGAAATAAGCTTTTACTTTTATCCGCTGTGCCTTAATGGTATGCTTAATAGTTTTTCTTATAAAAATCATCATTAATTCATTGTTTTTTTTTTATGTGGAAGGACCATAATATAAATTCACACCAAAGATTCTGAATAGACTGTCCCATCAACAGCATAATAATGCAAAATGTTTGATGTTCATTGCGACAGTAACTGATGACTTTCGTAATACAGTCTTTATGAGTTTATTAATACCTAATATATTATGTTTTATCTTTGATCTGAAAACTGGGTACGTTATCCGTGGGTGGAAGAGGGACATCCTGTCTGGGATATTATTTTTTATGAGAAGAGATTGGCTTTCTAATTCAATTCTATGTGTAAGATACTATGAAAAATAGGTAGGTATCTATTTACATTCGTAGGTCAGGTATATGCTGGAACTTTTTATCGTAATAGAATATTAGACGGATTTACCTAATAAGCAGTCACCTCCGTCCAAAAAGTTAGGAGCATTGCGAATGTGTTGCCATATAATAATATGTTTGAAAAATGACCGAATGATGATGACCGATGATGAATACATTTTTGACCTTAAATCTTTGAGTTTTGTAATCCATACTAATATTATAAATGCGAAAGTAACTCTGTCTGTCTGTCTGTTACTTAATCACGGCTTAACTACTGAACCAATTTGCATGAAATTTGGTATAGAGATATTTTGATACGCGAGAAAGGACATAGGATAGGTTTTATCCCGGAAATCCCACGGGAACGGGAACTTTGCGGGTTTTTCTTTGAGTGCGCAGGCGAAGCCGGGGGCGGTAAGCTAGTATTCAATAATTTATAATTTATATACCTAGTAAATAGATCGAAATCGCTAGTCAAAATGTTCTTGATAACTATTTGTGTTGTTTTGCACTGTTCTCTCGTCTCTCATTATATATTATAAATTTATAACAATATGTGTAATAACTGAAAATTGGTAGTAAACTATTGAGTAAATCGTAGAAAATCTTGGCAAATAAAAGCTTAATGTTTATACAAATGACATCGGAATGTAAATCAGGTCAATTATGTTTATGCTTTCATATTTATACACAAACTATTTTGGATAATCGTCTTGTTGTCGTAAATGCTTCCTTAATCTTAATAATTCACTTTTACTGCTTTCTGCATGAGTAACATTATTGTGACCTTGAGAGTTCCGTCTTATTTATCCTACTAGCTGTGCCCCGCAGTATAACCCGCATTGCTCTACTCCTGCTCTTATATTATAGCTTGCGTATGATAAAATAAACTCAGGCAGAAATTTACTATCCACTAAGTCGATATCAGTATGATGACGTGACGCGTTGTGCAGTGCAGCTATTAACAATAATAACTATTAAAAGGTGTGATATAATATGGTAATAACTATTAATACAGGTCTAACTGCCACCTATATCCATCCAATCAATCGATATCAGTATGATGACGTGACGCGTTGTGCAGGGCAGCTGTTGCTGGGCAGACGGCTCCGGGCGCTGCGTGCGGCTCGCCGACACGTCGCTGCTGACGCTCACCGAGGTCGAGCGGCGCGCGCTGCAGCAGGCCGCGCTGGCAAGACTGCAGCAGCTCAACATTGGGACCAGTATTAAGATACCTGAAGGTAAGTCAACCAATAAGCTTATGTATTCGAAGATAAACTTCTTTATGCGTGTTGAGAGTAAAATTTTAAGGTCCGTCATGTCATGGAGTAAGGCGACGATTTTGGTATCTTTGAATCTTAGCAAAGAAATTTCACTTCTGACACGTGTGCTCGGCACACGCTCCCTTTATTTGTTATGGTAATAATCCGGTTGAATATGGTAATAACCATCTTTAACCATCTGTATTGGATATGATCACTTCGTACGTGCACTGCACGTGTATTTTTCGTTCGGTCTAGATTCCGAAAAATAGATCTAGTTTATTCGGTGAAAGCAAAGTAGTCAGGTAATAAATTACATAGAGGTACTATAAACCCGTATTGCCAATTGGTGATAGCATATAAATTAAAATCAAATAGAATTTCTCATAGTGCGTAGGTATAAAAGTAAAAATTAAATTGTCATCGCGGCTCGTAAAATCTACACAAGCGGAAATATGACTATAAAAAAGCGGGAAAAGACGACAGAAACGAGGTGCGAATACCGCAGGTGACGGTAAATGATTAAAAGGTAATAAATCTGAAGCTAACTGAGTATTGTAACTGGCAGGCTACCAAGACTCGAGATTATCTTAATGTTGAGGGAAAAGGGCTTATGGCGATTAACTACGCTCATTTACAAGCAGAGTATACAATCTGACGAGTGACTGACCGACGTTTCTAAATATTGGTTTAGGAGATTGTATGAAGAAATGGGATGAGTCTTAAAATTGAAGGCTTGTTTGTTAAAACTGTTCTCTGAACTAGAATTTGAAAGCCCTTCTAAATGATATCTGGTTGGATGGACAATACTTTGCGTTTGAATTTAAATGGTACCTAATAATGGGCAATGGCACAATATAATAAGGATTATATTATCTGGTTGACTATGAAATAGTTAAGAAAATTAATAGGCCACGCACGGAAGATGTAAATTTCTATTTGGTCTGAATGATTTTATTATAATGTTTAAAGATACTATTTATTAACGCTTGTTTGTTGCAACATAATCACTTTAAATAACGCTGTCACATATGAAAAGCTTATCAAAAAACAAGCTTTATTTTGTTCAAAAAAACATACGTATTAAGGTCCAAAACGCGAACTATATAAAAATCTTAATCGAGAAGCCCTCCAGACACGTAAACGTACGTACTACGTAAAACCTTTGAAAATGTTAAATACATGACGGAGCAAACAGCAGAGAACTATTATTTCTCAGCGATACACTAATAGAACGTACTTATCTCATTTCGTTTATAGCACAGTAAAGAGCTACTCTCCCGAAATATCTCACGCTATTTCAGCGTTTAAACAGATCATATTTGACCTCAGATTATACCTTGTAAATAATTGTTTGTAGGAAGTGTATGAAATTGATTATAAATATATCGTGTTGTAAGAATTATGGGATTTTTATTGGTAATGGAAAATCCGTTCATGATTTACCTTCATGGCTTATATTGAGATGTTAGTTGGGGTATAATTATCGACGTATAAGATTCTTATAAATACGGATATAATACATGTGTTACAAACTATTATATTTAATTTTTAAAGTAGAAATATAAGTTATAACAAAGCGCTGTTATTAATAAATGTGACTATTGTTCTCGGTTGATATAATTAAACACGTTCATCTTTCATTCTAATGATGTTAGTTAGGTACAGGAGTTCGATCTTAGTTTCTTCGATCTATCTAATTCTGTAGTTTTTCTGGCATAAATAAATAGAAGATTGGATACATTAATAATCCAGAATAAAACGGAATTAAAAAAAACAACAGGCCAAATTTCGAATGCAGTTAGAATTTGAAATTTCAACCAAATTGATTACGATAATGACACAATAATGATCTTCTTTTCGAGAACAATGAATATAAATCAGCTAGTATTAAAATAATCAGTGTACAAGATGAACATATAGAACCCTATTTCTAACAATCCAAAACTTTTACGCAACATAAGTACGAGCGTGCTTAAGCGACGTTAAACACAGGTGACCTACTGCTGCCAGAAATAACTTGACGCGCGAGACATCGGCTATTTACAAGATGGACTTTAAGGTTGATGTTCCGACCGTCCCTCCATACATTTTTGATTACCTCTAAACACTTAACACAGACACTATTTCTTTAAAACTAATCATTTTATCACTTCTCTATAATGAAATGTGTGCGCGTTCGACCTTTTTAATCAATAATTTACAATATTTACTTAGAAAAACAACAGTAAAATACCGGAAAAATTTGACACTTCTACAGTAGTGTGCGTGACTTTTGCCAAGCGAAACACGACATAAAGCACGACATCTAGCGCATAGACTATATACTTATTACAGATCTAGCGCGTCAATGTCTAAACGAAAGGCGATGTTTAGACATTGACGCGCTAGATGTCGTGCATTCGCGTTCGTTATCTTATGCATAATGAGCATAATTCTAATAAATCAAAGTTCTGTGTAAAAATTGAGTAATTTCATTTCCAATCGTTCAAAGAAAATAACAATAAAATAAAATAAAACTAATGACCTTAGAAACTATGTTTTTTTTATTTATTACTCATTATTGTTCGTCCGTCGTAGGTCTGTAAACTGTATTGTACACTGAAGGTAAATGGTACTGTAGGTACTTTAGTTCGGCGTCGTCGCTCGTCGGCTTGATATAAAATTACATTCTTGATTTCATTGACACGCGCTATGATTTGCGCGCGGAATTTCTTGTGTTGTGAATTTATTTTTGTATGCTATGCATTTTAATTGATTCAAATTGCAATGTTTCTCTAGTATGCATTTGAGACTATATTGTAAATTGTAATAATTGATCGTGGGTATAGTAATTAATTATTCTAATAACGCAATTAGTAATATATGTATTTTCGGTGGGATTCAAAACAAAAAATTGGCCCGTGATTTTTATGAAATTTCACCACATTGCAAATCACATCAATCATAGTTCATACACATGTATGACGAAAGTGATTAGTATTGTGGCTAACATTGACTCATCAGTTCATCACTGAAACCAGTGATAAATCAGTACCTATATCATATTGTGTTTGAATATTTTTAAACAATGATATAAGTATACAATTATTATAAATCGGTAAACTATCAAAGTAACCACAAACTTGCAAACATTGGTAAAATGTCCAGTAGTTTATGAGCCTATTCATTACAATCAAACAAACAAACAAAGTTTTCCTCTTTATAATATTAGTGTAGACAAACACTATGAATACGATCACGAATGCAAATTCGGGGATTTTCTAATTATTGCTAAATAATAATTGAATTCGTTTTGAAATACTCTATAATTTTTAGTGTATAAATAGACATTTATAATGTGGTGCTCATTTTTTTTGTACTGCTAACGCTATTGTAGGTACCTATTTTCGTTGTTTTATTTCAAGTGAACACGGCCATACAATTTTGTCACGAGCCGCCTATGATTGTAGGTACTTTTGTTAGGCTCCTTCGTCGTCCGCGTCGGCTCGAAAGTTCTTGATTTCATTGTCACGCGCTATGATTTGCGCGCGGATTTTCTTGTGTTGTGAATTTATTTTTGTATTATTATTATTTTTTATTTATTTTTTTTATTTTATTGATTCAAATAAAATATTTCACTAGTATGCATTTGAGACTATATTGTATTATGTATAATTTATCGTAGGTATAGTTATTCTTATAACGCAGTTATATTTTCGGTGGGACAATTTGACCCGTGATTTTTCTGAAATATCACCACGTTGCAAATCACATCAATCATACACACGTATGACGAAAGTATAGTGGCTATAATTGACTCATCAGTTCATCACTGAAACCAGTGATAAATCAGTACATATATCATATTTTATTGTGTTTGAATATTTTTTAAACAACGATATATACAATATTATTATAAATCGGTAAACTACCAAAGTACTTCCGAATTTTCAGACAGACAAACAAGTAGTTTGAACACGCAGTTTTCTTATACTAGTAGCAAAAATCAAAACCATAATATTATGTTTCCCTACTATATTTTACTAAAAGTCGAGTGCGTCGAAATCGTAAATAATAATATGTTTTTCACCTTCCTGGTTATTTTCCCATAGTAAATAGTGTTTTAGGTTTGTTGTTGTAGGTAGGAATAATAATAATTATTCTTACATGTTGGTTATGAAATGTATATTGAAATAATTTACTTTTACAAATCATTAGTGATATTAGTTTTGAGTGAAAATGCTTGGATCAGCATAATATTATATGGTACTTCAAATACATGTTTTGATAAAAAAAACAATAGTGTAATAAAATAAAACTGCGTTTTATTGTAATCAATGTTGACAATTTTAAATTCCAAAATTATTGATCAATAAAATAGTTTACACCAACAAATATAACTTTTATTTTTATAACAATCGTTCATAATATAAACCGTAGCAGGTGGCGTTTTGAAGTTCTGTCTACTCATACAGAAAAATGGAAAACTTGTTTTTTTTGTAAACAATTTATTACTCATGTTGTTTGGCAACTCGAAGCGTGGTCGTCCGTCGTAGGTACTTTTGTTCGGCGTCGCGTCGTCATCCGCGTCGGCTTGATATAAAACATTCTTGATTTCATTGACACGCGCTATGATTTGCGCGCGGAATTTCTTGTGTTGTGAATTTATTTTTGTATGCTATGCATTTTAATTGAATCAAATTGCAATATTTCTCTAGTATGCATTTGAGACTATATTGTAATAATTGATCGTGGGTAGGTATAGTAATTAATTATTCTAATAACGCAATTATATTTTCGGTGGGATTCAAAACAAAAAATTGGCCCGTGATTTTTATGAAATTTCACCACATTGCAAATTATATATTATACAATTACAATTACAATTATTATAAATCGGTAAACTATCAAAGTAATTACAAACTTGCAAAATATGCTTTTCCGAATTTTCAGACAGACACACAATTTTATTAGTTTGTTTTAGCAAAGTAGGTACCTATACCTATACGCTTACGTCGCGCGTCGCGACTCGCGTCGTCGAAAACGGTGCGCCCAGAAACAAACATACCTAATTCAGTTACAATCCTTTTTTTGTTCCGTAATTTATTGTATTTATTCTAATACGATTTTTTTTATTCGTCGGCCAGTTCTACTAGGTATAAAAAGATAAAATTGAAATATAATTATTGTAGCGACAGCCATATTATGTTACTATGTTTTCGTAAATATGTTTTTCACCTTCCTGGTTATTTTCACATAATCTTATCTTATATATAAAAATGAATCGCAAAATGTGTTGGTAAGCGCATAACTCGAGAACGGCTGAACCGATTTCGATCATTCTTTTTTTATTATATTCCTTGAAGTACGAGGATGGTTTTTATGTAGAGAAAACGTAAATATTATGTACCACGGGCGAAGCCGGGGCGGACCGCTAGTCTTATATATAAAAATGAATCGCAAAATGTGTTGGTAAGCGCATAACTCGAGAACGGCTGAACCGATTTCGATAATTCTTTTTTTATTATATCCCTTGAAGTACGAGGATGGTTCTTATAGCTAGAGAGCTAGTTAGTTTAGTTTTAGTGCAGTGGCAGTGTAAATGTTGTTGTTGAGGTTATGTAAATTTAACACTTTAGTTAACTACCAAGATATAAAGAAATGAGGATAGGACACAATAACTATTGGTTGAGGTATTTATAAACTCATAATATACTTTAAAAAAAATCACGTTTTAATAAATTTCTAGAATTAAATTAGAACAGCTAATTCAAAATAGCCTAAAAAATCTTAATAATAATAATTACGCTTCACAGCAAGAAGAAATGTACCATATGTACCCGCACAAAGTCGATATTGTGTTGCCTACCGTTCGACTCAATGGCTAGGGTTGTAACTACCTTTAATAATTATTACCAAACTAATAAACCGAGTGATGCGAAATAACCATAATTCTTTTAGAGTTTGATAAAATGATCAGGCAGGTATTTTCTTTAATCCTCTGAATTCTCGGTTACTAAATTGTATCGTTGAAATTATTCTTAATCGCGTAAATTTAATAAATAATCATATGGAAAACACTTTTCATTTGTTTTTTTACTTTCACGCCCAACTACTATACAATAATTACGTTGTTTCGGTATTTTGACGAGAAAACGCAGGAAACATCCGTTGTATCATTTTAGATAGATTGTATATTTTGTATCTGTAGAATTGAAATCAAAGCTATGTATATGTTGTCTCCATTCTTTTCTTATCGGATTGTTGATCCCAATGCGAATGCGTCACTTAAATTTTATAAAAGACAATTAAGAACATCAAAAATAAAGTGATACGTAAATATTTCACAGTGCAATATATTATGTAATTAATAATAATTATATATTTATGAAAAAATAATTACATCAGATTTAATAATAGCAATTGTTTTGAATGTACATAATATGAATAAATGATTACATCATAATAGTAATAATCACAATTGTTTTATTTCCCATTTGTTGCAACCCTAGCATATTTTCATGTAGCAGCAGAAGTACCTACACTGGCGGCGCGGCCGCGGCATCGTGCGACATCAAAGGCATTGCCTTACTAGGTAAGTTTATAATGACTCATTTCTTTTATTATATAATTTACGTTTTACTTTTACAGAATCCGATTCAATGGATTATGAAGACGAGTCACACAACGCCATACGATAGACGATAGTGATGATGAATGAACATTTCAATAAATGCATGCGTGTTTTTTTATGTTGTTTTGTAATTATTGTTAATTGTTTCTTAAATAAAGAAATAAACTAAATATTTAAATGATGATTTGTTATTTGCAACACAACTTTATATTTGAGATTCTTTACAAATGTATATTTAGTTTTGTATCATCAAATTTATAAATTTTATTCCATAGTTTTCAAAATTAAATGTAAATGACCATAAAAACATTAATAAAGTAAATCATTGATGTAAGGTCAGGGAACGTAATACATATATACATCTGACCATGTAGAAGCTAAGTCTTGTTGACTGCTGAAGTCTGTAAAGTTTTGTTGTCTGCTGAAGTCTGTACGCAATGAAAATGTCTGCCGTTTCGAAAATAAGTTTTTAAGACCCTAATAAATAAAATATATGAATGGCAGATCTGGTCAAATACTTTCAAAATTGTATTTTTTTCAGCACTTTCATAAGTGTCTGCCAGAATGTTATCCGCGTGATAATGGTCTGCCATTGTTATTTTCCGATAGTAATAATAATCTATTTTCAAATATCAAAATGGCAGACGTGGTCAAATGGTTTCAAAGTTCGCCAAAAATTTCCACCTGTCTTACCTAAGCGCGCGCCCCGTCCACCACTCTGGGCTTAGTGACTCCTCATCTCATGTATAGTAGGTATAGGGGAATCAACACACAAAAATCCAGGTCTGGTCAAATACATACAGGTAGCTTTGCGCTAGCTCTCTAGCTATTACTTCTTATGGAGAGAAAACGTAAACATGTACCACGGGCGAAGCCGGGGCGGACCGCTAGTAAATAATAAAATAATAAATAGTGTATTAGATTTGTTATTGTATCTTGTATACCTACGAATAATTATTCTTACGTCTTGTTGGGAAATGTTCAAATACCTACCTATTGAAATAATTTACTGTTACAAATCATTAGTGTTATTAGTTTTGAGTGAATAGGCATGGATCAGAAATTCAGAATATAATATGCTACTAACTACTCAAATACATACATGTTTACACAACAAACACCACTGACCTCTATAACTATAAGTTATAGAGGTCAGTGACCGTCAGTGACAAACACTATGGATACCTACGCTCGCGAATGCAAATTCGGTGATTTACTAATTATTGATACCTAGTCATTGAATTCGTTTTGAAATAGCCTGTACTTTGTAATTTTTAGTGTTATAGACATTTATAAAATGTGGTGCTCATTTTTTTGTAATAAATCATCCCGAACGCTATTGTATTTTCGTTGTTTTATTTCAAGTGAACACCTATACAATTTTGTCACGAGCCGCCTCTGGCCTCTGGGTGAAATAAACAAGTCAAATGATTTTTGTTCTAATTGTATTTTGGTAGTAGTTTGTTTAGAATTTACATTACCATTGTTTAATTTTTATTTTGTATTTGCAGTAAAATAAAAAGATGAAAAACTTCATTAGGTATATTGTACGACACCTCACTCTGAATCGCGCTAGCGAAATTTTTTCGTTATAGAGCACATATACAACTTTCGGACAATCTTCATTGAGGCCGGCCGGCAAATCGAGTATGTCGAGAAACTTCACTTATTCGATGGAGGTATTCTACCTTCCTTCCTCCACAGTTGTGGGACCCCGACGTGCATTGAACACGCAGCTTTCTGATACTAGTAGCTAATATCAAAACCACAGATATGTCTGTGATCAAAACCATAATAATATTTTTACCTATTATTTTACTAAAAGTCGAGTGCATCGAAATCGTAAATATGTTTTTCACCTTCCTGGTTTTTTTTCCATAGTAAATAGTGTTTTTGATTTGTTGTTGTATGAATAATTATTCTTACTTGTTGGTTATGAAATGTATTTTGAAATAATTTACTTTTACAAATCATTAGTGATATTAGTTTTGAGTGAAAATGCTTGGATCAGCATAATATCATATTTGCTACTTCAAATACATGTTTTGATAAAAAAAAAACAATAGTGTAATGTAGGTAATAAAATAAAACTGCGTTTTATTGTAGGTAATCAATTTTGACATTATTTATTTCCTAAAATTACAATAAAATAGTTTACGCCAACAAATATAACTTTTATTTTTATAACAATCCTACTTCCTACTAATGCGAAAGTTCATACATGTTTCAAAAGAAAAACTTTTACTTTTACTATTATTTCAATTTATCCGGTTTAATTAAGACTTAATATTGATACATATGATCATTATAAATACAAATAGGAATTAACAATATAACGAATACGTGGCACAACTAAAATTTTACCGATACCACCCGTGGTCATTCTCCTTTGTGGGTCATTTGTAACAGGATGGCGGTTCTACAGCGAAACAAGAAAAATGATGGTCAGAACGCTGATACCGGATACCTTAAGATACTGTAATATAAAATATTACTAGATTAGATAAAATATTATAGGTAGTATCTTCACCGTGTGTGACGCGCTTTACATTCACGCCATCTAGAGTTAAATCTTTATCATTTTTGTATACGTCTGTGTGTGTAAACGACCCTGTATGCAATGACAGATGTTAAAACGCATAATTTTACCGAATTGGGTGGATTTTAAGGCAATGATATAACATATTTCAATAAAATATAATATTCAGTAACCGCCATGACTATTCCTAGGTTTGATGACTATTCCAATTACGCAAAAACTCAAATAAACTAGAAATGTAGAATTCAGCGCCATCTAGCGGGATATTGGCTGGGAACAGATCGTTGCAATCACCTTAAATAAATACGCTACGAAAGTGACGCGTGGTGACGTCAGACGAGACATTGCATAAAGTTTTAACAGATATAAACTAGCTGGTTTACCTGACTTCGCCCGGGGTGACTTGCTGTTACAAGTGTAAAAGCTAAGCATTCCCTGTATGTGGTATGCCTATAGACTATAGCTTGTTATTGTTGTACATAAGCTGCAAGTGTCAAAATCCTTTCGGAAGTTTTGGTTTTATGGAGTAGCAAATATCCGACTTTTTCAAGAAATCAATGTGATGATCTATTAATTTAATATGTACAATGTACATGCATCTCAAGAAAATGAAAGAATGAAAATTGTTATTTATAAATATGTATATGCTAAAAAAGAATTTAGGATTTATATTCATAAATCCATGTAGAAGCTAGAAAACCACAGAACAGAAAACAATATTATAATGCAGATTATACTTGTAGATAATTTCTACGTATCAAACAAGAACAAAACTTGAAAAAAATACTTCTCTGCGTGTTCTAGTCTGATGCAAATTGCGTGAGCATTTTGAAAAATTTTCTTTTAAGATTAAAGTTCAATAACGAAAATGAATTAATCAATTTTATTTAAATAATTTTTAAACTATGTGAAATATGCTTTGAATGCTTTTGTATGATTATTTCATCTCAGTTTTGTGTACTCTGTCTAAAGGAAGACATAAACACAATATACAGATACATACAGTAAGGAAACTTCATACAAAATGTTCGAAATGACTCCCCCCCCATCAAGCGTGTTTACAAGGGTATTGAGGGGGATCGATAGTAGCGGGTGACACATCCACAGATTTTGAATATAGTATGGAAAAAAGTTTAAAGTGATGTCAATTCACATTAAATAAATATCGATTGTTTCAGTTTGTAGCCCTTTCAATAAATATATTTGTAAATACCATATCTGACTACAAGTTAAAAAGAGACTATTTTTTAATTTCTATAGATATGGCAGTATGAGTTTTATATTATGTTGACATATTTTCTATCAAAATGACAGCTACAAATAGTACCTATTAGGAGTCCAGTCTATTAAAAGATCGCATCTATTTTTTACGCAATCTAGAAGAGCACGAAAATATAAAAAAAGGAAACCTTAAAAAAATCTTGTTTAAATTTATGTGCATAATTACGTAAATATTAGG
>CAJQZN010041440.1:0-22054 GCA_907164685.1 Colias eurytheme
ATTCACAATCTCGTATTAGTACAGTCACTGTCTGTCTACTCGAGACAGGTTCTGAGTTCTGACTGACAGTATAGGAGGTAAAATAAAAACACGACAAACGATCACCAAAATGTTTTATTTCAGAATTATAAACATTGCTTAGGTACAATGCGAAAACCATTGAACGACCATTTTTCTACAACGACAAAATGTAACAATAAATCATGTACAAAACTTTATACTTATCCACTTCCAGAATGGATAAAAATTTACCTACAACAGGAGCTTTCGTCTAGAAAACCGGTTTCTAAAAGATCTGTTAATGAAAAAAAATTTTTGGATCTTGATTGAGATGTGAATAAACTCTTAGTTGCTTATCAACATTATGTTACAAGAAACAATAAAGTTTACAAAAATACAAGTTATCAAATTTGTAAAATTAATGAAAATATAAATTGACATTCATAACAGATCCAGATAAAATAAATGATATCAATGTGAAATTCGCGAATGTGTATTCAATGGGATCGTTTCTTATTAGTTTCAATTTTCCCGCCTTGTTATGTACAAATACACCATTAATATTATATTTTAAAACCACAAAACGGTTAAGACATTTTCACTTAAATCTAAGTAGTTAATTAATTTTTTTTTTATTATAAATTGTGATGGACTGATACAATAGAATGTGATGTTTCATTAAAATATCTAATTATTATTAATTATTCCACAAAGAGATGGGGGGGGGTTATTTACAGTTTAGTAGAAAGGTAGGCATATTAAATTTTGTGACTACAGCACCCGAATAATTTTGACATCAATAGAAAGGATTATTCGAAAGCTACTAAGGAAAACTTTGGCTTCTCAAACTACAATCTATCTAAAAATAATCATCTACTTATGCATAGTGGACAAAGTTATGGAAAGTTATAATGAATATCACAAAATGTAAAGTGATGCCTCATGTAGATGGGCGGAATTGTAAGTCTATGCAGCATTTTGTGCTACAATTGAAAATGTGCAATTCAATAAAAGGACGCATTCAGGGATGACAAATAATAACAAAACGACATCGTTTTCTTTTACATCGTTTTCGTTAGATATTATTTTAATTAGAAACCTTACGAATTAATGCAATACGGTTGCATAGATCTTGCATAGATGCATACTTTTAGATACCTGGATTCAATTATTATAATTACTTATGAGGCCCGTTAAAAATTTTGTTATATTATATTGTTATTGTATTTGTTATATATATAGTATATGAAATTATGAAATCTGTACAATGAATTTATAAATGGATTAAGAAAAAATTCAGCGGCCCAACTTAACGATGGCGATTTGTTATTAAGATTCTATCTCACGGTTAACGCATGGCAACATTTTAGTCATAATGTTTATTTATTTGAGAGAGAAATAATATAGGAAAAGCATTCTAAACAGCTGTAGTTATACTCGATTAAACACAAAATCTGATATTCGGAGTACCAGCTCCGTCGTTTTGTGTTGCCTACATAAAAAAGCAATGTAGGTACCTAACGTTATTTTCGGAAACGGTTTATTCAAACCATAGAGATGAGATTTAGCATGTTTTATTTTGCACATTTACAGTTGCAATAATCTACTATGACCACATTAGAAGTGAATCAATTAGTGGCCCACCACAAAATGCTAGACAGATAACACAATATAAATAATGATATCTTAAACTCTATTCTATACATAAAAACCTTAAAATTACTAGGATACTTTCGTAATTAGCTATAAACTAGAGGTATAAATTAACATCAGTTCGTTGAATTGTGTCGCTATAAAGAACCTTCAAAATATCAGTTTATTATATTATTATATGTAGAGATGGAAAACATTTATTTATAAACATTCAAAAATTATACATTGTGTTCTGCGTCTTACATACCTATAATAAATTCTAAAAACAACTGGTAGGTATTTAGACAATGTAACTAACGGGAAGGATACCTACACTTTATTATAAGGTATTTTTAAACATTCAACAAATTGGGTTCAATCTAAATTAAATTTATAATTTATGTAGCGTAAAAAAAACTACATCGGAAGGATTTTTTAAAAATTGAATTGTCTTAAATTTCAATACCATTACATTAAAATGGCGCTACAAGGTAGAATTTTACGAAACTTTTATTATTTTTCTTTACTGGGCAGAAAGTTTCAAGAACGGAGGAAGGAGGGAACGATCAAACAATGTTTACGAAATTTATATTAGTTTGTTTATACATAATATAATATTAAATATACAGAATATTTACATTACTTTATAGTTTATAGTATAATCATAAAGACATTTTTGAAATATGAAAATACGTTAAAACTAATTTATTCTTAATGTTAGTCTGACGGGAATTATTTCCAAGGACGAATTAAAATTTCGGCGCTCATTGTATCGAATTTTTGCTGGTAATTCTTTGTCAATGTTTAAAATATCAATGTTATAAGTGAGATGCATCGATTTGGTATACCGAGGGCTTGTATCACAATGTACAGGACGTCGCAGTGTGGGACGGCCTACAACGAGATGGACAGACGACCTGATCAAAGTGGCGGGGAGCCGCTGGATTCAGGCCGCTGGTGATCGGTCATTTTGGAAATCTTTGGGGGAGGCCTATGTCCTACAGTGGACGTCTTGAAAGGCTGGAATGATGATGATGATGATGATGTATCACAATATAGCAGTATCTAGGTATACTGAAGACCGGGTCCGGCCGACGTCGATTGTACCTACTGAACTATACTCGATCTTAGCTACAACTATCTGCGAAAATTTCGTCTTGGAAATGTTAATATAAACGAAAATAAATAAACACGCGTCGAATGTAATTATCGCATTCATTTAAGTTAATTAAATTAAAACCCTTTAAACTTTTAACTGAAATGTGCCTAGCGCGTTGTATGGAACCGGCCGGTATGAAAAAAGGCATAACAACTTTTTATTTAACCAAACTAAAAAATATCATCATTAACTATGTAAATAACCTTAACTATATTTTTTATACACGATACTTGTTCTGGGCACTGGCTATGACGATGGCGACCGTTAAAATATTGACTAGCAACCTTGTGTAAAATTCGGAATAAGGGGAACATGTATTAAATATTTTTACACAAAATTTTTGAGATCATCCAAAATTTATAACAGTAACAACATTTATAAACGTTTTGACGGACTCGTGACGGAAACCGAAGTTGGACATGATGAGACAAATGGACCGAGAGTTACGAAGTAACTATATTCTCTACCTAATCTGTGCCGAGAGAGTTACAATCAATATTTTGTGGACATAGTATTCATAATTGTATATTCGAAAATTCATAACCATAACTATACTAAACTTATGTTCAAAACATAGTAATATTATAACGATTAATTGAAATGAGCAGCATTACATCCAAACCAATTAAAATTAAATCACAGATAAATACCGCCTAAATTGGAAGGAAGTTTAATTTAGGGTCCAATGGGAATTAAGGTCAGATCACGCAGGGTTTATCGAATAGTGACGTCCTTGCGTGAGTCTAGAGCTACCACTGGGAACAGCTTAACAGACGTGATATAGCTATATTGGGCGGTATCTATGGACGCTCCGCCCGACGCCTGCGTGATTATTGCACAGCCCTACTTTAGGGCGGCACGCTTTGATTATACCACGATTACCGCAAAACATAGAGGCCTTCATAGCTAACAGCACAGATATACAAAAACAACAGATGTATGCAAATGTCAATCTGCAGTGACACACCACAGATTATGAACTGAACAGACGTAACGAAAACGAAGTTGCTAAACAATTGTCAACCTATGGTTTTGTATATCGATACATTTGTAACAAATTAAACTTAATAATATACAATACAATGTTTAAATTAAAGTAAGGTACATTTCGTGTCGCGAACACTTGTATATATACATGTCTATACAGATCTAACACTATGGTTCGGTAGTCCGGTTGGGGCCCACTGGTAGCAACAAAACTTATTCGCTTGCGATCTCCGACGTGGATGCCGAGGGAGGCTCGGTGGGGTGGAGCACCGCCTGGAAAAGAAAAAACAACAACGTTAAAATATAGACGTAGAACTAAGCATTCAATTAACTATCAAACAATACCTATACCTATTTCGAACAGATTAAAAAAAACATAATCTGAAGGTTTTCTTGAATGTACACGTGTTAAATTAAACACAAAAAAAAACCTAACCTGCGCTGTTGTTACTTATTAATTGTATCTATTGTTCATACAATTACATATGTGTTTAAAGTTTAAACGCAATGTAGGTAACGAGTGGTATATAATTTAAAAAAATTGTCTTTATTTATCATGCACTTAATGATACTTAGATATATTTATTAGGTGTATGACCATTGACCATATATTTCATCGTCAAAATTAACTAGTCGGAAAAATTAATTCTAAATTCAGTACATAGGTATCTAATTAATTCATAAAAATTATATATGATTAATAATCAGTAGCTATGGATATATAAATATTCGGTAATAGCTACGATTCTCATAATTCAATTTAAAAGTTACATATTTTGTAATATTTAAGACACATTAAAAATGTTCTTGAAATTAATATCAACATTTTATTCTTAATCTTTGCGTCTGCAGACTGCAATTACTTTTAGATTAAACATACACATTACATAAGATAAAATTAACGATGTAAAATATACATTAGAATGGATTTTATACGCCCAAAATGATAATAAGATAGCCCACTGAATTGATACAATCATTAAAATTGAATAAAACATAAAATTATGCAAGACTAGATACATACAAAAAGTGTAACGATTCAATTGAGACCTCCCTTTAAACTTTATCGAATAAAAAATCGTACTCAATACGCTTGGATTATAATGTGATTATAAATGATACATTACATTTTAAAGATCGTTTGATCGGACTGAATCGAATCTATTTCCAACTCCATTCTATATCGGTCACTAGGGCAGTGTACCGTACCGGTTTGCTTTAGTAATTGTCTGAAAAAACATCGCCAACGCAACAATGTTGCATGTAACGTGTATTTGTCTGCGTTGCGTGTATGGGCGATCCTGTTTTATGAGATTATATTGGAACCGCAACTTACACTAATAAGTTAATACTTAATAACCTATTTTATTTACATTATATTAAAAGATTAAACTTTTGTTTATTTTGATTTTTATTTACTCACTTATCTATTGAATAAACTGAATTATCAACTAGCTTTCAAAACCTATTTTTACTTAAATTTTTAGTTTATTACAATAGCAACGCTAGCTAGGATGAGCAGTTCCTAAATACATCGTCCCTTATTCATTTCACAGTCATTAGACGTATCACGTAATGAGGTTCGCATATAAATTCTGTAGAAGGTAGATTGTAGATATCCATTTCAGACAGGTATCAAATTATTCAAATAGGTAAGATATATTTGTAGATAATATACCCAAATACGTCACTTTATGTAACAATAAGCGTTAAGTCCAAGTTCAGTCTATAAAATTTCTGAAACATGCTCTTTTGACGATTTTTTAATCTCATACAATATGTTCCTTAAAATGAGTATCACGGCGATTAAGGAGCCGGTCCTCATTAAGTTTTTCACGTGAACATAACATAAAATATTAAAAACAGTGTCCCACTGGTGGCCAAGGATTTATTTTTACGTTCCTTTTATTTATTATAATGCCCTTTCCAAGGGGTTTGACGCATTTGGTGCACTTCTCAGCTTTTACACCATGCTCAAATAGTGAACTTAGCAACTGGTGCATAATTTTTTTAATAACTTTCGGGTGACTTTTATATGATCATTGAAAATTATTTCAGTAAGAGTTGTACCTACTTAAAAGGTTGATAATATTTTTTAAGAAAATAACCTACGCAAAACAAAAGATTCTTTCATTTTTAAACAATTTTTCCAAATCTCCACTCATCATAAAAAGTGCACATTTTGCGAAGTGCACCAACTGAGAAGTGCACCTAATGCGTCAAAACTCAAACCCATTTAAAATACTAATTTATATAAAATAGTCATTTTCGAACGTGTATGATTGTGTGTGTCATCTAGTTTAAGCATGGTTAGGCCGTTGATTGCTAAATCGCTTAGAAGGTAGGCAAAAACCATTTTTCATGAAAATATTAACAAACGCAACGAAAAAATATGAATTATTTATTGCATATCAGTACCATTCTCAAAAAAAATACCAGTATAAATGTAAATTAGTAGGTGTTTTAAGAATTATGCAAAACATCGCTACATTGACTAATAAGAGATTCGTGTTATAATTATAATAAATTACAAGGATAACAGAATGATTATTTAAAGTTATGAAAATTTAACTTTTATGGTTATAAGGAATATGATTTAGAACCGCAAAGCTATTGGAATTATTCGAAAATCCCATAAAAAGTGACATGAGGAGAATTTACGATCTCCTTTGTGTACAGACGTCGAGTGGGAAAGTTTTTAACGTCCGTACTTTACGAGTTACCGCGAATTACTGACGGATATATTCAATGAAACGAGACCTATTTTATTTGGACACATAAATCTAGGAACGACTTATGGAACTTTTAGATTGGAACAAAAAATGATATGCTTTGACGTGTCAGCTTGAGTATTGAATATTGATACAAATGATCAATTTTTGATAACTGATTATGTATTTTTCTTTATCACGCTTACACAGACTTGTAACAAAACTGAAATATCTTCCTGAAAAAAAAAACGTAGCTCAGCAATCTTTATTACCATAAATGGAAATAAAATATCGAACTATGAAGAAATATAAAATGTTTGTTTGATATTACTCATGCCCTAGCTTTGTTCCAGTCTGGGAGACTTAGTGCAATAACAACTCTGTTTCCACAATTTTCATCGATTGTCCGATTAGTAATTATAGACGATGTTTCTAAAATAACTGCCAACTTGTGTTTAATAATATCTCCGTAATAATTTACATTAGCTGGTAACGTTTTGAGATATATTGTAAACATAACTCGAGAATGTTACTAAATGTTACGAGTTACGAGTAACACTGACACAGAGATAGTTTTCTTTATATTGTGTAAATTATTTAGTACCTACCTAAGAAACTTAGGAAAGTAGTAGCAGTTTTGTCATCAATCTATACATTATAAAGCTGAAGAGTATGTTTGTTTGTTTGAATGCGCTCATCTCAAGAACTACTGGTCCGATTTGAATAATTCTTTCGGTGTTGGATAGCCCTTTATCGAGGAAGGCTATAGGTATCACGCTAAGGCCAACAGGAGCGGAGCCAGACGGGTAAAAACCGCGGGGCGCAGCTAGTTCTTGATACATGTACAAATATTGAATGTTTTTTAATCTACATATTATTTGAATTCATACATTAATTTGGGTTCAGGCCCCCTTACTAGGTATAACCTGTATTAAGGGGACCTGTACCTTCCCTAGGATTGATCCCTTGCATGATTTAAAAAATAGAGAAACATAAATTAAATCGGTCCGTTTGTTGTTAAAATCGAGTCTAAATGAGTAAGTTACATACAAACATACAGGAAAAGCGTGTTAAAACTTTTAATATAAAATGGGCGCTTATTCCGAATATTATATTGAAGAGAGGTGTCAAGCACCAGAGAGGCATTAGACGGGCGAGTGGCCTAGATTTAAACTGGAAGAGGCTCAAACTAGCTGACTTTGTAACAATGACTTAAATACCTACCACACGTTTAACACTAGAGCGCTCGCGCCTAAAATTTTCCTTGATTGCACGCGTGGGTCACATATGTCACCCAATACGACACACGTTTTTTTCATAAAAATCGTAGTTAAAAAAGTAAACGAAGTACTTACTTATGAATCAACTTTATTTTTAAGTGATGAAACAAAAAAAATATCAATATTTTCTCATTTTACTTAAATTATGAGCTAAACATTAACCTCTGTGAAAAGTAACTAATTTATTACTTATTGTGATCAATCAGTTTTTTTTACCTTGGAAACTACAAATTTGGTAAAAATAATCATCTAATTATAAAGTTTAAGAATAAGTTGTTCTTATCCAATAAAATTTTATTTTCAACTAGGTTTCCGCCCGCGGCTTGGCTCGCGCAGTCAAAGAAAACCCGCATAGTTCCCGCTCCCGTGGGATTTCCGGGATCGCGTCATTTTCCCGGGATAAAAAGTAGCCTATGTCCTTCCTCGGGTATCAAAATATCTCCATACCAAATTTCATAAAAATTGGTTCAGTAGTTTAGGCGTGATTGAGTAACAGACAGACAGACAGAGTTACTTTCGCATTTATAATATTAGTATGGATAAAAAATAAGTATGTCCTAGCACTCGAATATGAGTATTTTATTTCAATTTTAGTTACCCATATATTAATATAATTTCTTAAAAGTATAAATTGATCATAAGAGCAATAAAAAATAAAAGCGGTATACTTGATTTTCACTCGTAATTGTATGATTTCAAAAACTTCCTAGAACGCTCGCGCGGGGCACATGCGTCACCCATGTACTTTTATATTTTCGCAGAGTACACTTCGTTGCACCAAGGAAGCTGACACGCTGCTAAAATGTCCGGTGATTGGTAGTCGAGGAATACCTGAGACAACAACACTCACGCACGATTGTTTAAAAAAATATTTAGCAATATATAGCACTGGGTGACCTATGTCCCCCGCGCGTGCGCTCTAGTGTTAAAATATTTTACCTTTGTTACCAAAAACTTAGCCTACTTACAAAGGAGCTAAATGCTACTCATAGATATTATTATTAAAGAAAAAATTGTACTGTTCTAGATCATTTCGATTTCTTCTTTTTTAATTTCAAACATATTAGAAACATATGAAATTGATTGTTGTTGCTTATATTCTCTTATATTCCTTTGTCCCAAAACGCACACACAAAAATAAGATAGGTACCATTTTAAGATTTTTAACAAAATAACAAATAAACGACACCAAAAGATGCGTAGTAGGCTTACTTTACGTGCATAAATCAACACCGGTTTAATGCCGACATTTAAGCCGATTGAAATACTAATGTTTAACCCGTCTCATTTCGACATGCACCTAACAATTTAGCACGAAAATTATAGCGAAATTTGATACGCGAACAAAAAGACTTGTCAGATTAACGGAGTGGAAAAACTTGGACAAATTTGTATAACCTTACAAAAAGACGTTGGAGACTCGAAGCGCCCGCGCCGGGCACTGGGCAGGTTGTAAGCAAGTCAGACGTTTTAGCGTCGGGTTGTGGATCATTTACTGACTACTGTAATATAGATGTTTGTATCATTGCAACACCTGATTACAAAGGTGTAAAATATAGTTAAATCATTGAGAGAGAATAGATAAATATGTAGGTAATAATTATATATCAAGCACAAAAATATGTTTTTCTTTAATACCGAGTTGTAATTCAAAGAATTGTACTGTTTGTAGGATAAAAAACAAGGTTTATACCTACTTATCTACAATTTAATAATTAATATCTATAATAAATGCCTTTGACCGTGATAATTATTAGATACCAGCAATATCTTACATCTTCCACCTTGCTCAATAAATCAGAACTTTACAATGCTTCCTGTTAAATATTGAACAAAGATCACAGATTATATCTATCGGTGTTGCTAACATGCTCAACAAGGGTCTTAATATTTTCATAAGGCGATTATAATTTAATCATATTATAAAACTAAAACAAAGCGCCGACAACTTCGAAGAACCGATGTTGTGTGTACGGCTTCATACGTACATCATTAAAAATTGACGAAGCTAAGGGTCAATTTCCTTCTTGTTGATAAAGTCACTGATAGTGTATAAAATACTTTTTGCTTTCAATTTTCATAAACTATCATTTTTTTGTTTTTAACTGACAGATAAGCTAAACAAAAGAAAACTAAAGATGTAATAGATAAAACTAAACCAACTAAAGATGTAGTACTGATACGATTCAACTAAGAAAGTATAGGCTCTGTGTCAATAACTTATAAACCGTCATATACATTGATGCAATATGAACACATTTCCATTCAGAACAATTCATAATCTTTCGGAGATGAAAATTTAGTCGCTATAGCGTTAAAATTGTATGACGAATCAAACCTAAGAATAAACCGCGACAAAACAGTCAGTGAAAAAGCCCTGATACAGTACTAAATGTCATTTCCTCGCCACGGTTACTGCAATTTATCTAAGCCATAACATCCAGCGTATTACGAACGATACTGGTGAAATCAATGTCAGTTAATATAAATTATGAGTTTGCATAATCAAGGTTTAAAATTTAATCAAGCGTTGTTATATTGGTCCATATCTCGCTTTAATCATGGAGCGTAGAAGCGAGTTATGTGAAGTCTCGTAAAATGTGATCGTAAACGCCGCATCCACTTACTTTTATTACTTACTACCTCCATGTGAATGTTTCGTAGGAAATCAGCTTTATTATAACTCAATATACGGGGAAATATTAAACTTTAAATATTATTGTCGGAAAGTTCAGAGTTTCTCTTTCCAGTTAATGTTTGACTACTTTATGAAATAGGTATGTGACAAGCGAAATTGCGTCTTAAATTAAAGCTGATATTGTTTTTATTTGTTTTAACTATTATGGAGATTATGCTAAATATACTTTAATACATTAGGATAGCAACAGTAGCGTATAATACCCTAATTTACGACAATTGTCTCAATTCCGCGTTCAGCCAAACAGCTTTATATCTTGCACATAAAATGTTCGGTGATAATCCTAATTTGTTGCCATTCAAATAGCATATTATTCTAAACATAACTGTTTTGAGCTAATTCGAAATATAAATAGATATCGTAACAAATTGTATCATCCTTTCGGCAACAACATCGGTTAGTTTAATTATATTTGAAAAGTGACATTTTAGTCTATTTCTTAGTAATAAAGAAATCAATGACCTCAATTATTTTATATTTTATTTGTTGATTCTGAAAACTATTAGCTATAAACAAATGGGCTCGCATAAGAAGTGTTGTTTCGATATGTCCTTTTTTTTTAAAAAAAAGGTCGTAAACAAGGCTAGAGACAATGTTTATTATATCATAAATATGTGTTAGTGAATAAATTACTTATGAAAAACAAATTGTAGAAAAATTTATGAGACCGATGTGTAAAAGAACTAGTCATTTTACCAACATTAGACGTATATCAAGCACATGTATAATGATAAATTGTTCTTCAATCCATCAAAGGATCTCTTCAAAGGAACATTAATAGGCAGGTGATAATACTAATGGTTCCCTAACACCATAATTGAACTAACACAACATGATGATCCAACGCAAAACACAATCTAACACTTTAACGAGCAACTTTGTATTCAAACATTCGCGCAAAAAAACGTCAATTGGTCCCCAAGTATTTATACCTATAGTGCAAGGCAAAAATACCCTGCGACACTTCCCTTAAACAGAAGCTAATAATAAAAAGATAACAAACACGCTATAACATTTTATCCGCCCCACAATATGTGCGAAGTTTAAAGCAATTTGTGCTGCCGGTCAGCGGTATAAGCGCTTAACAGCGCTCTCAAGCACTTTACTGGCGATTATTTTTACTGATCTAGCCAAACGTTTAGTGTTATTGTGGGCTTCAACGTTATTGTCATCGTAAAATAAGTAATATTGTAAATAGTTTTATAGTGCTACTTGATATATGTGGCGAGTTAGCCCTTTCTGGGTATCAAGATCAAAAACTAGGTATGCAAAAGTAGAAAAATTTACTTTTACAACGGGCTAAATTGTTTTTATATTCCTTATGAATTGGGAACGCGGACAGATGGCCAGCTTTTTTATCTTTACAAAAACGAGTACCTATTCAAAGGAGAATAAAAATCAAATAATAACTAAACTACAGAGCTTTGAAATTAGTTCTTTATACAAGTTAAAAGTAACTCATAAATGTCAATTCGTCAACATTGGAAAGCCGTCGCACAACCATGGGCGTAGCCACGGTGGGGCAGGGTGGGGCACTTGCCCCACCCTGGCTCTGGCCTGGAAAGTACCTAACCAAATCTTAAAAAATTAAATTAAATTATCTAAGTACCTACTGACTACAAAAATTAGTATCCGTAAGAAAATTCACTCTCGAAAGTCGTCACACAAAAAAATGCGATCTAAACAAAAAACTTGCGCACGATTGACCCCATGCGTAAGCAAACGTAATCCTTTTATTTTTCGTTTGTGTGTTTTTGGCCAATATCTCGGAAACTATCCACTTAAAGGCAAAAATTATTATGACTTATTTGTAAAATTATAAAATTTCGCATCTATTATTCCTTGTAAACTTTTTTTGTAAAACGTATCGTTTACTATTTATGGCCCATTTAATGAAACGTTTTATCGTTTTTGGCTAATAACTCTTAAAATATTGCATTAATCAATAAAATACATCTATCCATTTTTTAAGATCACTCTATTCTCTACAACTTTTGTTTTTTGTTTTTTTTTTAGGGTTCCAAACTTTAAAAGGAAAAAACGGAACCCTTATAGGATCACTATGTTGTCCGTCTGTCTGTCTGACTGTCAACATCCTTTTTCTCAAGAAAGCGTGCAGGTATCAAGCTGAAATTTATATCGAATACTCAAGTCTACGGTCCCTTGAAGCTGTGAAAGCCAACGCAATCAAAAAATACAGCCGTTTTATGCTGCAAATTATCGCAAATTTCGACATTCGCAAACGAATCAAAACCTACACTGTACTTCCCGTGAACACAGTCTTGAAATTTGGTAAAAAGCAATGTCTTATAGCACAGAGAAAGGAAAAATTGCTAAAACATACATTTTAGAGTTACAACATAATAAAAAGTAGGTTTGTTCGGAGCCCTCGGCCTCGGTGCGCGAGTCAGACTCGCAATTGGCCGGTTTTATTTCTAATGCCCACAATTTTTGAGTTATTTAATGACGTTCAATGTTGAATTACCGGGCTTAAAATGGAGAATTTCAAGGTATGCATACCATATAATGCTACAAATTCAACAAAAATGATGTCCTGTAGACCCTGTAGTACTTCAAAATTAATAGTTTATTTCCTCAACTGCAATAGTAGTTAATAGACTTTTAAAATATTTCATTTTATTATATTTCGTACAACTAAATAATATTGATTATATTATTTTATATTCTGATGCAAAAATAAAATAGAAGTAAACGAAAAGAGTATATTTTTTTGAAAAATGTGTGAAAAAAATCATTTTTCTATAAAAAAATATCTAAATTTTATAAAAAATCCACTTGCATTGGATATCTCTTCTTTGTCTTCATCACATCCTTAAAAAAAACTTTAAGGCTCCCGCGTCACCCGCCGAGAGCCGACATTTCTACATTAAACGGATTACAACTCAAAAACTACGGGCACTATGGCACTTAAAAATGGGAAAATAGATGTATTTTGTTGATTAATCCAATATTTTAAGAGTTATTAACCAAAAACGATAAACCGGTTCATTAAATGGGCCATAAATCGTAAACAGTAAGTTTTACAAAAAAGTTTATGCGGTGTAAAAGATGCGAAATTTTACTTTCTATAAAAAAGTCGAAATAACTTTTGCTCTAAAGTGGATAGTTTTCGAGATATCGGCCAAAAACTTTTCTTTAAGAATGCAAGCGAAACTCCACCTGGATCTGTCAGCTTTTTTTGTGTTTTTATGGTCAGTAAGTGACCCTAAACTTCCCGTGAACCCAGAATCTCGAAATTTTGTATTAAGTAACGTCTTATAGCGCAGATAAAGGAAAAATTGCGAACCCTTTAGGTTTTGATTCCCTTTCAAATGTCGAAATGTGTGAAAATTTGCAACACAAACGGCTGTATCTTTTTTATTGCGTTGGTTTATAACTATGATTTTTTCACAGCTTCAAGAGTTCGTTTTTTTCCTTTTAAGGTTCGAAGCCCTAAAAATTAACCGGGACTAGACTTAGGATAAAGTTGCTAGTAACAGATTTTTTTATTTTTTATTTTTGCCCCACCCTGAGCCCATGGCTAGCTACGCCCATGCGCACAACGTTGTTGATCCGAAACTAATAGCTCGTTGAAAGAGCATATTGTATTTATTTTATAGTTGTTTTTAATGGAGACTTAACACCCATGTCGAGAGTACTTATAGGTGTAGAGTTGGGGATAAAGAAGTTTATACATTTACATTGAGACTTATTTGAAATTCATACGCATGAGTGAAAAACTGTTTATAGAGCCAGACATTGCAATTGAAGTGCATTTTCTAATAAGTGACGGTCATGTTAAAGAATAGATGCTTCGCTGGTTGAAAATCCTGCAATTATCATCAACTTATCTTTATTTGAAAGCTAATTCGAATAAGTATGTGCCTTTTCAGAGAGAGGTAAAGTGTGAGAGAATAAAAAATAAATATTTCACAATTTGAAAAATAATTCCTAAGTGTACATGCTTCTTAATATTTCAAACATATTACAATATTAGTAAGAATTATGCGAGACGCAATAAAATTTACAGTGTTTGAACGTGAAGTGTCTTTGACAGCCGCTAGCCGGTCGGCGGGAAGTGGAGCACTCGTAAACGTCTTTCATTATGTTTTGTTAAGATTAAATATATTACAGATATTATACAATTGGTGCCTGTTCATGGTGGTAAGTTCTAGAATAGACAAAACAATTATGCAGTGTTATTAGATATTTTTAGAAAATCATATAATGGATTGGCTACGATGTAGATAATTTTTCAGCTGTGATTTTTTAAATGAATAATGAATTATCCTAAAATAATATCGTTATAATCAAATGCAGTGATGTTAATTCAAGTGTAAAGGAACAAAATTACCAATTAACAGTTCTTTGCAATTTGCATATAAAAAGACTTAACGTAATTATGCAAATATTGTTCTTTTTATAACATTGCATTGCGCAGTCGCTTTAAAACTACAAAGAGACAATTTGCAGGCTATAAATCGATAAAATTTGCTAAATTTATAACAAAAAGTATCATAAATTGTGTTTTATAATGTAATGTACAAATGTTTTAATGAGTTGCAAGTGCACATTAACAACTAAACAGTTTGTTTTTGCCAGAATTTACATAGAGAAGTATGATTGGAATATGTTGAACTTTATTTATTATTTTTATTTTATTTCGCTCTATTACCTACCCAATACCCTTAACTATAGTAAAAGCAAGCATATTGCGTCTGTTGCTTCTTCATATTGATTTCTTATTCAATATTGCATAAGTATAAATTACCATAGTATTAATAAAAAAAATATAGCCTTATTTCGTCATTGTATTTTTTTACATGTAGGTAATTATTACCCACTAGCTTTCTGCCCGTGGCTTCGCCCGCGTTTTCAAAGAAAAACCCGTTCCCGTAGGATTTCCGGGATAAAACCTATCCTATGTCCTTTCTCGGGTATCAAAATATCTCTATACCAAATTTCATGCAAATTGGTTCAGTAGTTAAGGCGTGATTGAGTAACAGACAGACAGACAGAGTTATTTTCGCATTTATAATATTAGTATGGATTTTCATGTTATTAAAGACATTGCATTAGAAATTGAAATTGAGATAAGGATTTATTAATTGCAATAAGTGGAAGTCTGGATCTGTCCACAAAAGAGCCAAATTGGACGCTTTAAAAGCTGTCGAAAAGTTCTTCGTTCAAATAAAACTTTATAAGGCATTAAGTAGTCACTTTTCTTATCAATCGCTTTCGCTCCAAACTGACCAAACTGACTTCCAGTACAAAAAGCCACCTACTTGTCCTCGACAAAACCACGTGGTTTGAAAAGTTCCGTGTTCCAGATAAATATAAGAGGACCACCGACCAGGAGGCAGGATTATCGTAGGACTTTTACATCCGTGACGCCTTAAAAGTTTAGACCATTAGGTAACCAATAATCTCACCCAGCAAATCTACATTTAATGCTATAAAAATAGATATCATTAGAATTTCATTTTTATATGTATGTATTCCTTATGTATTTTAATAAAAGTTCGCTTTCATAATCTCTCATAATTTTTTTTACGAGGAAGTTGTACTTACAGCCTATCATCAGTCAGACGGCCAAGGACAACACTAAAATTATAAAGCGTTAAGTTTTTGTTAATAGACCACTACATTAAAAAGCTAATTACCGAGGTAATAAACTAGTTAATCTGGTGTTTAATTTTCAAATTGAGCATATTACCGTGGCATACCGGCACTAGTCTTTTATAGCTATAAAACATAATTACAAAAGAATAATTAAAATAAATAAATAATTACAAAAGATTACCGCCCAATCTAGATGACACAAAAACGTATATAGTCTGTGACGTACTTTGGTCCGTCTGTATTGTTTTTGCCCTCACATAATTGTAGAACAATTATAATTTTTATTTTTATCGTTTGTCAGCTATTAATTAGTACAAAATACTTTGACGCGGGAGATAACTGCAATGTGCAAACTGCAAAGAGTGTCTGCATGATCAAAAGGCTCTACATTTTTGCCTACAGTTTCCGACGATTTTACGTTACAAATATATACCTACAATTAAAACCATATTAATAAAGATATAAATTAGGTAGGTCTAGGTATCTTTGTTTAGTCCTTATCTACAGAAACGACTTAATTTAGCTTAGATGATGCACCAATATCCAATTAAATAAGATTACAATTTGCACCTACTGTTTCCGTTGCCCTATATCATAAACGAAACCAGGAGGAATTATATATAAAAAAACAACCGTCTGTATGAGTCAAACTGCTTCGTATATCATAAGTACAAAGCTCTAGCATCTCGCGATGAAGTTATAACTCTTATGTTTAATGATCACAGCCGATGGCCAACAAAAACACATCATATTTCATGTGGTTACACTTTTAATAAGGGAAATTATCGTGTTGGGTGGTAGAACCAGTTTTAAATAATTCAGCGCAATAATTTACACCTTTTTATAATGATTGGGGCGTTGACATAGTCGCTCACAATAAAAACGGGATGATTATTGGATTCTCTTTGTGATTAAATTAACGTTTTAGTCCTGTGAGTTTAATCTTCTAGTGTTAAGAAGCAAAAAATTTTGCGTTTTGCTTCGTTACATTGATACCTATATCTATAGACATGCAGATCTGAGTACAATACGCAGGTATATATTTTTTTTTCTGATTGGTAGAACACTTGATGACAACCTAAAGATTTGGTATGTGTTATCGTATACTGTTCGGTGCGATAAATCTTTTCATTTAAGTGGTTTTAACGGACAGAGTCCTGGAGGAGCGTAAAAAATTTTAGCCAAAATTTATATTTGCCAGGTGCAAGAAATCACTGTGATGAGAGAAAGTTGACCGCATGTAATATCTCCTTATCCAAACTTGGTAAGGGTAGAATCTTATGACTACCCTCATGCCCGGTGTACTAGCGATTAAAAATCATACAATTATTGGTAATTTTTCAAAATTTATTAAGTAATCATTTTATTCACTTTTGGCTCAATATTGTTTTATTCCGATTCTCATAACTTGTACTACCTACTGTATTGATTGGTACTCAATAGATAATATGTATCCTTATTATTCCCAAACAAAAAATCAAGTAACTTAACTTATTCATCACTAATTTAAAAAGCTGAAGCGTCAGCTACCGTGGTACAAATACATGAATAAAATTATTGTAAATCTAAAACTTTATTGTGTCGGGTCTTTTGGTAGCCGTCGTCAAAATTAATGACCGTATTTTTACGAGTGTCACCATGTGAGGTACCAAAACTAATTGTGTATACTTGATTTAGTTAACAGGTTTGGTATGAATTCATATTGTGTGCCTTTTGTGAATTTGGTAAGTCAATTTCAAACGTAGTGTATCTTTAACAATTAAAGTTAGTTATTTATTACAGAACCACACGATCTAAGGAAAAATATAATTATAATTACAAACAATAGAACCTTATCAATTTAATTATTTATTTCATTATTCTATACTGGGCTGGGTGAAGAGAAATTTAACAACTATGAAAATGAAAATCCAACAGTCAAAAATCCCTTACCTAGATAATAATTGTTCGATAGAAAGTTAGGCAACTTTTTTAATTGATAATACTTATTATTTTATTATTATTTGTTACTTAAATAAGTTCCCATATTTCATTATTTTTAGTTCTTACGCTCAAGTTAAAATAAAACCAAGCCAGTTAATCAATCCGGATGCGTATTAGCAAACATGATATAAATCAGCAAGAAATTATTTCAGTGTAGTATAAAGGTGTTGACACACTTGGCACCAACTACAACTTTTCTTTATTTACTTGTATCAAGGCGGCAAAATTCAAAACTGGCAAGAGATGGCGCAGGATATAGTCAAATTGAAAGCTCTTATATTGTCGAAGGTTAAGACTTACTTTGCGCCGTTGTACCATTCTAGTACTATAGACAACCGTCTTATACATATTATGCATTAGTGACCAACTATAACAGAACATTTATATTAACAAAGTTTACCTTACGCAGGCAGATGTATCTTCTAAGCTCTACTTTCCATAGGTATTTAATATGGTAATTTCACATAGGCCTTCACTTTATTCGTTTGTTATATGGAAGGAGAATAACAAAAGAAAAGAAAATAAATAATATAACATAATTACATGTATTTCATGAATGAAAACCGTAAAACCCTAAAAATTTATTACCTAGGTATGTACATTATTATCTAGGTATCTTCTGACTGTACTGATATGCTGGATGCTGGTGTTAGTTATTGTGAATGATGAAGGTGTCATAAATAAAACTCTTTTAATATAAGTATTACTGCAATGATACAAAATGTTTTGACGGTTTTGAATACAAAGTCATTAGATTCTCACACATGGATAAATAATTAAATAGGCACAGATGTAACTTATAATAAAAATATCAAAGAACTAAGTGTGCCACCAACTTTACCAGCCAGTTGTTAACTCCACGGGGTTGTTTTACAAATACTTTGCCGCGGTGGCCGCGCGCGCGTGATTTTACTGTAAACATGGGAATATGTACGCCGCAGGTTATTTGTCATACGCATTAATGAGACGGGACTCGGGGGTCTGAACTTGAAATGTCGACTTTGCACTTGAAACTTTTTATACGTGAACCGTGAAAATAATATGAGAATGACTGACTTAGATTACGTAATACGTAAGATTACGTATGGGTTTAAACTCTTAGAAATACTTGTTTATGGATATGTTTTTGATTAAGAAATTTTGGAAAATAGCGTACAAAGTATTAGTGTCAATGTTATTAAATTATGATGACGGCAACGAATACATACCTAAGCGTTAAAAATGCGCAAAACGACGTAAAAAGGTCATAGATATTATCTTCTTCTTGGTCACAGTATCTTTGAGTTAAAAATTTAATTTGAATTAGTTATGAAAATAATACATATACACACTAATCTAATAGATAAGACGATTCTGCCCCAAGATTAAAGGTTCAAAATTATTATTTAAATGCCGTTCATTTTTTTAATAAATAAAGCTCAAAACGTCTTATTAACGTCTTTGAAGTTTTATGTGGTTTGATGGCATATGACATTAAATAATGGGGTGAAATGTGAATACAAGAAAAAATTACTAAGTCACGTTGGGGTTAATTACAAGCTGATAGCTTTGATACTACACAGTTAGTATTTCAGTTTTTTATCGAAATGTCCTAATAGGAGCGGAAACATTGCAATATGCAATGTGTTTTTCGCATTCTAATGATAAAAATTGTTTTTTTTTTCTTTGCAAGACTTTTTGCTTTCATTCACGATTGATAGAATGGGTAGCCAATTGACTTGAATAAGGTCAATGAGCATCAAATAAAAATGTTAAATGCAATGTAAGAACTGACCAAAATGACAAAAATAAGCCCTTGAACATTTGAATGTGTTAATTGTTACAAGCAGAAATCATCCTGAACGGAATTGGGAATAGTCATTCTAAGTAAAACAATATACTTTTACTCAAGAGACAATTTTAACGTCTTCCATTTTATTTATAGGACGTTAATTCAAGTCAATTTGTTTTATACAGCTAAAAAGCGACACTACAATAAATATTCTATAATCAGTCTAAACAAATTTAACAGATAATATTTAAAAATTATGTTCATATTTAATACCAATAACCATACTATCTACTCTATCCCATTTATATAATAAATAATTGTCCATATTGTGCCAATAGTGATGTTCGTCAAGAACAAGGTATCGAACTTTCCCAGCAAGCAAGTTTCGCCGGCTTCTGGCCTTCGTTTCCACCTACAGGCCGGTCTACTTAGTCCAACAGCATAACTGCACAAGTGTGTTCCGCCAGCTGTTGTCAACTGGACTTTTTATATGTTTTAAGATAGAAGAGACTAGCGGTTGTTAATATTTGCTTATCTTCAGAACGATTCGGATGGTAGCTATAAGTAGCCCATGTTTTAACAAGATTGGAGTAGTCGTTCCGTTTAATTGTAATCACTAATCACGAAACAGTTCATATATGTACATTCCTATCTAGCCTACGTACCTTTATAATAAATACTATTCAGTAAGATAGCAAGGTTTCAATGATAATAAACCTTCAAGTTCAGTTAAAATGGAATTGAAGTGACGTTCGTTCACTTTAAATACACATAATATATTATATAATAATTTATATTTATATCCTTTTATTACAACTCTTTGGAGAGTATTAAAAAATTTTCATATTACGTAAATACGTATGTAAATTACAACGCAGCTTCCCAAACAGAATAATCCTTTTATAACTTCATTCGAAGCCGGAATAATAATGTTATTATATTTTAATGAAGCGAATAAAAGCGTAAGGTTTATAGGAATAACTTATATTAACATCAAATACAGGGATCTTAATGACATCATCCTGATTTTACATAAGTCAAGCGGATTATTTTTTTTGACTTTGATGTATTTCTTAATTATGCGTTGTTCTTCAGAATGATTAACTAAAGAATTTATTCACACGATTAAAAACCAAATCGGAGCTGTGCACCTGACACATTTAAAACGATTGTAGATTGAGTTATGATTATTATTCACCTTTTATTATTATTTATCTTACTTCATTATTAGATTATTTACTAAGGTCTTGTTAAAAACCTTATTCTCGTTTATTTTTTAAGTTTTAGATAATATAACACATTGAAATAAATGCAATGAAAATTAGGAGTTGGTAGCCATTAAAATATGCTTAGCCATAAAAAGCCATTTAAACATGATATTATTCGTATAAGAAACGTTAAAAGCTTTGTCTTGTATGCCCATTACAAATTATGAATATTAATGCATTGTTATGTTTCATTAGTGAAGTTTAACATACGAATCGTTGAAGAATTTACACATCTTCATGCAATAACGTCTTAAAAATTAATTTCTATAGCAATATTTCAAAATATAATACATAATTAGCTTTTAAAAATAACCCACTTTACTAAAATTCACTTTTTTTCTTATGTCAAAATATCAGCTTTTATAATAGTAATAATTGTTCAGATTGTGTGTATTATATTATATCCACTGGCCACTGAGAGATATGGTGTTATGAGGTTCAACTAAGCAAACTTCTAAAGTCGAAAAGATTCATCATCACCGACAAAAACATGAGAAACAGTTTAACACAGGCGATGTCAACAATATTATTATTCATATAACAAGTCATATTAAATTGATGAGAATTAAAACCATGTGAATCTTATAAAAGTACCTTGTCACTGTGTCCAAACCACATTAATTGTAATCCAAAAATCGACATGATAAATTAAGCGATCGATTCGATAAAGTGCATAATTTATAAAAAATAATCTCAACATATATCAAGGAGTGGCGAAGGACACATGTCAGGATAAAACATCGCTTCAAGCTTATGCCTTGACCCGATTCTTGCAACAATGTTGCGTGGCTGTTTCAAATATGGCGATAGGAATGCCATCCGCGTTTAATTTTTGTGATTGATGCACATAAGGCCTGAATTTAAGTTTATTGTCACTTAACGAGAAATATTTTATCCGCATATTGTAATACTGGGCTTAATTAATGGCGTTTTATGTAAAAAC